>JAIKVE010000128.1:0-29722 GCA_024679115.1 Phytophthora pistaciae | reverse complement strand
GCCGGTAGTTGGGCGGCGACTGCGTCGACAGGCGGCGCACGGCGGCGCCCAGGCGCGACAGGCTCGAGCGGTGCAGCATTTGCCAGTATCGGGGATCCTAGATTGCCGGAATGACACAATTGGAGACTGACTGCGACCGTGCCGACGCACTCAAAACACTGTTTGCGCATCTGGTAACAAAAGCCGCGTCTTTTTCTTGTGGAGCTCTATCAATGGAAAAGTTGTAGGGTATCTCGAAAAATGCTAGAGACCACTCTATTACTTTGCCTATGTTGAAGTGAATTTATCGATGGACGGAGGAAGTAGGGGACGAGTTGGACAGAGTAGCCGTCCACACTGATAGTTGACCGTCTTGCGTCCCGATGAAGAGCTTGCGCTTATCTGGCGTGATGCACAGCGCGGTGATGGCGCTGTTTGGCGTCACTTTGTGGCGACCCTGGAGCTCGATAATCCACTCGTCCTTCTTCCGACTGCGTGGGTTTTGATCTCGAGCGCCAGCTTGGGAGTACGCCCAGACGCAGAGGGTGCCGTCCGCGTGGCCAGTCACGACGTGCTTCTCGGCACCCCACTCGCACGATTCTCCGCGGTTCACCGCCAGCGATGTGATGGAAACCGGAGAGAGGGCGGTTGGGTCCTGGAAGATGACGACACTGTCGTCCAGACGCACGCGGAGTGCTCCATTGACGTTGTATACCCCGAACGTTGATCCAGCCGCAACAATGATGTCGCCTGTCACTTCGTTGATGCATATCGCCGTAATGCTTCTTGCTCTGCCTCCAGTGATAGCGTCTTGCCCACCTATCGACGGCAGCTGACGGATGAATCTGCGGCGGTTTAGGTCCCAGAGAATGGCGACACCACCGGCGCAACCACTTACGAGAATGCTGTACGCGCGACTCGCCTGCAGCGCCGTTATGCGCTGGCAATGGGCGGGAGTGCCAATCGTCCCAATTAACGTAAGTGAACGAGTACTGGATGCCCCAATGGTTGCGTACGTGCGACGTCGATGAGGGCCACTCAACGACGATGCTGCCGCTAAAGACGTTGCCACCACTGCAGCCGAAGACGACGTAGCCGACGCGGAGGAAGTTCCAGCTGCAATAGAGGCAGCCAACGAGCGACGACTTGAATTGAATTTCCACATGCGAAGCACAGGCAAACCCGGGCTACTCGTGATGACAATGCGACCATCAGTTGTGATCGTAGCCACATCAACATCTACATCCAGTTCCAAGGATGCGACCACCTTTGAGTCAGCTCCATGACCACCTATATCTGTTGAGCCGGCCGTAACAAACTTCACTGAGCGGTCTTGGAAGCCCCACGCGAGATATTCGTTGTTGCGCGGAGGAATCAAAAGGCACTTTGCGCCGACAGCAGCGACCCTGTCTTCTCGCCCAACGCCTCCACTTGACCATGCAATGTGACGGATGCTAGTGCTGCTACTTGGCGCTGAGCTGGATGATTGCTGCCCACGGCGATAAAACGCAAGAAGTGGGTTCACTGGAACTTGTCGTCGCACTTCCTGTTTGAGCAGTGCCGAGTTCTCGAGAACTGGAGAGGGGATCGCTTCTGTCGCACCGACAAATGTACCGCTAATCCCCGAGCCACCAGATAGCATCGTTTGCATCCGAGTAATGATCTCGCCTCCTTCCAGAAAGGAACTCGCAAGAGCAGCTCGAGCAGTCACCGGAGAAGCCGCAGCTCTGCTGTTGTCAGTTCCAATGTCTGTAGACAAGTTTGACCCCACTTGAGAATTGGTGGATCCGGATAAAGGCCCCAATGAGCCTCCAAAGAACGAATTGTTAGATGTAACCGGTACGGCGGAAGCTGCTCTAACAGGATGCGGAGTCCGAAAAAGCTGCGACGGAGTTTGTCCAAACTCGGTGATTTGATCGAGAATTGCGCGTTTAGTCGAAGGGTCCGTGATAGCATCCAAATCCACTGATCCTTCGTAAGTGAGGTGGTAGAATACGTTACAGGCTTCAACCGCTGCTGGCCCCTGCTGCTTGAAGCCGAAGATCAGATCAATCCAGTGATGTAGATTCGCCGATACATACGCGCTTTCGAGTGCCGCCCTATTCATGCGCACAAATTCCGTGGGCGAACCATTAGCCCAAGGCGGAAGCTCCACATCACCAACAACAACGCCCGTCTGGCTTGTCCCAAACACACGTTCGTTCACGTTTTCAAGAAACTCCGGCAAGTAGAAAAACTCTGGAATGAGTTCCTTCACATCCTGAGTGCCGTTCTGAGCACCTTCGAAACCAGCTGCACTTTTCCAGGCACCAACGATACTCGTAAACAATCTGTCAGCATGGTCGTACTTCCCACCATGAAGACGTCGGAAGTGAGATGTAAACGGCTCGAGGCGCATCAGATAGTGAAGAGTAATGGCGGCTGATGAATAGTGTGTACCATAATGAAATGGTCGCGACCCGAGCGGATTATCAGCTGATTCATCGCCGTCAATGGCGCCAACTGATTCCATCAGGCCTTCGTACCGGGCACGAAACTCCTCTTCACGACGAATTGCCCCCATAGGTTTGCTCAAATCTCGATAGACACCGGGGTCGCTCAAATCCAAAATCTCCGAATCGTAATCAGCCAGCACCCAGGGAAACACAGGGTACTGAGTAAGGTCATTGTAAGATCTCCCAGCAAGTGTGTTGAGGTGCATGAGGTAAGCAAAATTAGATATGTCTCCTTGCACCCAGCGCTCCGTCATCGTGTTGCGCAGCAGCTTGCGCAGCTGAGAATACAAATCGCCCCCTGATGACACTCCATCTAGACCACTGGCTGCGCCTTGGACGTTAGGACATTTGCTCAAGAGCGCATGGAAAACAAGCTCACGCTGTTCTGGCGTTTCCAGAGTAACCTAGAACATACCATTATTACGTGCATGTTAGCAAAAATGCGCTACCAATGCCAGGATGAGGCTTACAAGACTTACCAGGTAGTTTCTACCGTCGTTTGCAAAAATCTCGAGCGCCACGTGGCGAAGCTGATATCTTCGCTTGTGTAGCTCTGTGATGTCTTCATAAGCCCAAAATCTGCATTGGTGGATGTCTTTTGACCTTGTTACCGCTTGATGAATATGCTGGGGCGACTCTTCCAAACGCCAGCTTAGCCGACGCTCCAGCAACGTGGTAGATCCTAGTGGAACCTCTGTTACCCGAATCTGTGAGCTTTGCTGTGCAAAATCGTTCTCAACAGTACCAGGCGGAGAAGATAACTGCTGGTTTAGTCGCTGGTAGTTGTCAATGATGTAAACGTGATCATTGCAGAGCAAAAATACGCCCGGGCAAGAATCCATGCCATCGATTCTCAAGCAATCGTAGATGTCTGAGATCTCATCTCCGGGTACCAAAAGGGGCCGAAGCTTTTCATCCACAACTTCTTCCATCGCCACATTACTGGTACTTGCAGCGCCCTCGGTAACGGCTGAGTTCTCGACACCAGTGTTCTCACCTGCCCCAACCTCCTCTACTTCACCATCACTTTCATCTCCATTTGGGATACTGTCTTGACGCGTAGATCGTCTAAAGCGCCAGCTTTCGCGTCGAGATGGACGGCGCTCCTTCTTCACGTACTTATTGAATAAAGACTCAAATGATCCCTTCCGCAGATGCTCCCTCGAGCTCAGCACTGCAGAGGCCGATGCGCCACTGGATAGTGCTCTCTTCGTGGCGATTAAGTGGTGCTTCGCTGGCACACTTTCGTCAGAGCGCTGCCGCGCCATGCGGTGCTTTATCGTTGCTAATTTCACTCGAGACCTACGAGCGTCGAAGATAGCATCTGACTCTGAATTACGACGGCGAGGAAGTTGCAGGTCGCTGCTAGCTTCCCTTGGAGAAGAATTTCGCGTTTGAAGGGATGCGCGGGTTCCATACAAGCGCGATGGAGATAATTGCTGGCCTCTCAAAGTTTGCACGGTTTCCGGTGACTGAACTATTCGCGAAAGCCGTTTACGCATTCGATACGGACCTTCTGTGAAATCCAACCTCCAAGAATACTGGTGACAAATCGCCGACAACAGCTCATACCTACTTCGGTTTGAGACCTCAGCCATCAGCACAGAGCTACCAATAGCCACTGACGCATTTTCAGCACCGCTTCGTTTTGAACTTCTTTCAGCGGGCGATCCAAATGCATTTCGCTCGAATTCGAGTCGGAGCTTATCCCATTGACGCGCAATGAACTTTTGGCGATCCACGCGGTCTTGCCTCCACTTAAGCTGACGACGAAACTCAGTTTGTTGTGTGCGCAGCAAGGACTCAACGTATTCGTTCTCCATTGAAACCAACCAGTCACATCGCACGTCGAACTGTTTTTCGTACTTGTTCTTCCGGTGAGCAGCTTTCTTGTGATATACTGTCCATAACTCATGGACATTTTCTTTGTTCTCCATCACAGCGTTGATATACACACGATCCAGGTTGCTCTCCAGTTCCTTTAACGGTGGCCCTACAAGCTCGAGCCACTTTGAAAATCTAACAAACGATGGCGACAGCACGATACCACTTCCTTGCGGCCCCTTAGATCTTGGTGTACATTCCAAAAGCACATCGAAGCCGTTTTTCATCAAATTCACTGAATATGGGGGTGCACCGCTTTTCCGAATCTCGACAGTCAGTAAATTATCCATGAAAGCCCGCTGAAGCAGGATCAGATCTACCCAGAGCTGTGCCGCCACTTCTTGAAGGGAACACACATTGGAGTCAGCGAGTAACTGGAGTAAGTACCGGCAAAAACACGTCAGGAAAATTTTGTCCTGGTTGTTTTGTGAGTCGAGCACGACTTCACGGTGTAGATGGATCTGCTGGAGCATGGCTTCCAGTTCGACATCCCCGACCTCGGCACCTCGACCATGGAAAACGTGCAAAATCACAGCGTTCAAAGCGGAATACAGCTCCGAGAATAAATTCTCAAGTTCTGTTGAGCGTGTCATGCGGCCCATCAGCTGCCGGAGAGGCCGCCTCTTCTTTCCTTTACTCAGCGTTTCAGAAAGTATTCCTCCGAGTGTTAGTGGTGCTGCAGGAGAAAAAGACCCCGTTCCATTAGAACCAGCAAGTCCGGCGTTTGCCTCAGCCAAAATAAAGAGAACAAGCTCCAACAATCGAGACGGCCCACCAACGAAGTGTGCTTGTCCACAACACGCGATCACTGCTGGACATCCGTCTCCGTGCTGAGCTCGCTGCCAACAATGCATTTTCCCAACCACGAATTTCACAAACTCGCGCACATTCACCCCGAAGCGCTTGTGCTTCGCTAATATTTCTTCATCCGCAAACTTTGCTCGAATGTGATCCAGAAGGCCCATGACGACAAGACTTTGGAAACGCAAGAGCAGCCCATTGTGTAGGGGTGGAAGCACAACCGATGCGTTTGCCGTGCCATCGATGAACTCCTCCACAAGGTCCTGACCGTTTGGAGCATCAAGTAAAAACTTCATCAATAATGCGATTAAGAGCCGCAACCCACGCGCTGCAACCGTGTGATGCAAGAAGGGATCCTTTCCGCTTGAGTCCGTCGCAGCTGCTTCCTCTGCGAGTTCGGCTTCACCTACCGCGATGTTATACTCATTCACCGCCACTTGCTTGGTCTGTAACACAATGGTAATGTGTTCTTGGGGATGCGGATACTGCTTGACTAAGTATGCCCTCGCAGCTGCGAAAATTAATCGAGTCAACTCTTCCATGAACTCCAGCCGCATTTTTTCGCCTCCCGAAAGAAACAAGCTGGGCAAGCTTGGCATCTTTTCAAATATCTGCTGCAGAAAGTCAAGCACTTCAATGTGATAGAGATCACCTTGATCAGTTGGGAGAGTTGGTGCTGCTTTAGCTGGATTGATGTCGGAGTGGTCCCCGCAACCATATTCCTCGTTCACCACAGTAGCTGGAATCGTTGATAAATCTTCAGCAGCTGAATCTCCCATTGTGCTTACCATGGCTACAGGGTCATTGTAGTGGCGACGGAGCAGGATCATAATAACAATCAGCATGCTAGAGTTTATCACACGGTCTCGCTGGATGTTCGCTTCAAAATCCCGGCAGAGGTATTCGCTTTCAAAGCGTATTTCAGGAGGCATCCCGTCTATGGGCGTCCCCAACAGTGCACCAAATAGAGCATACCACATCTTTTGGAATGGAAAACGTCGTAAATCTTGCTCCACCGCAAGATGACTGAAAACTGCGTGGTTGCAGGGTAAACCTTGAGCCAAGAGACGATAGTACCCCTCTTTCTTAAAAACAGCTTCATAGCGCGCATTTCCAAGTAATGCACAAAGCAGTCTCAGCGCTGCAATGACAGTAGACGGAGCAACACCGAGTGAAAACTCTGTTTCCTCACCAGGAAACAAAAAGTACTCAATCCAACGCAGCCCCAAATACTTGCGAAATTCAGTTAGCCGAGACGAGTTCGATAATTGCAACCGAGACGCCCCACCGCTGCCACCAGCGGTAGTCGCCATAGTGACCGCTTTAGATTCCCCGATCACAGCCGTATCTGGCACTGAGCCGTCATAGTCATCCCCGTGATCTTTGTTTTCCTTAACGTCAAGTTTTTGTACCGCTTTTAGTAAAGTTTCCAGCAGGAGCTCCTGGACGTTAGCCTGGTGTACTGCAAAGCGTGCACTGGGTTTTGGCTGACCTGAATTGGCCTTCTCACCATGTTGTACCTTCACATCCCATAAAGTGCCGTCTAGTCGTCGGGAGCCTCGGGGGCTAAGGCACAGCCTGCCTGTTGGGCTAGCAAGTGTGTACGTTGTAAACTCCGGCTTCACTTCAATCGCATCGAACATTTCAGCTTCACGAAAGCCACCATTCACATCCAGCTCTCTTTGTACGCTGATTTCTTCTTCGCTAACTTCTCGCCCGTGACAACCAAAGCGTGGAGACAGCGTGCCAGCAAGGAAGCTAGTCACGTCCGCAAAATTCGATTCAAGGGTTGATTCACGTGTGGGGCTCGTCAAACACACTAACACCACGTCTACGATGACGCGTAAAATATCGATTGTGACCGTCGGGTCCATCAGCACGTACAGTAGTTGCCGAACGAAACCCACCGACTGCAATTGTGTTCTGTTGCGCTCACGAGTAGATTCATCATCCGCTGCTAAGCATGAATAAAGGGTCGAAAAGAGCAATTTGGCTGTAACCATCCCCGGTGCTTTCTGCCAGAGAGAATAGTCCAGAATAAAGTACTGGAGTGCCTGCATATTACGAATAGCACTCTCACGCTGCACTTGTGCTTTTGCCAGTTCAATTTCGACCCCCACCATTCGGAAAAGAACTTGCAAGCATTTAAGGGTCAAGTATTGTGTCTTTTCATGCAGAAGATAGTTCACGATGCCATACCCATGATCGTTCTCCATCCCCACAAGATTTCGAGCGTTGCTTTGAATAGAAAGCCACAGGAACTCGAGAGCCAACTCCACTTCTTCTTTTGTCGAGGCTTCGTCAAGTAATCCAAACGCGAAATGACACCCAGAATTGCTAATGTTAAACATGGCATCCACCATAGTCGCGGCCTTGCGCAATGTAGTTCCTCCCATCAAATGACCACTGGGACGACCATCGAGCTTACTGCTGGGGATAATGGTCAACTCTTTCTCAACTGCATTCCGTGCAGAATAAGCCACCACGATTCGCTCGGACGGAACAGGAATGTGGATCATCGGCACGGAGGTGGGAATACGAGCAAAGACATTAGCACTTGACTTGATATCCTGGACAATGGCTGCCGCTGTACTTGACGCCGCGGAAGCAAGCGACAGACTTCGACGAAGAAGCTTGTTGCGGCCACCACGTTCCACGTCGACGGAATCAATAAGCGACCGAACTGGGTCCCACATATACGAGTCAAGCATCACCATGTTTGGTATGCGTAAATGATCATACGTGACTCCAATTTCGTTGTTTCCAGCTACACCCGAGTATAATTTGTCATACGATGGACCTGCCGCGAACACTGCATTTACCACAGGTGCTGAAATAGGAAGGTCTAGCAAATACCATGGTCCCAGAATCCATTTCACACTGGAACACCGGCGTGCTTGAGATGGTATTCCAACCAAACCACTTAAAGGTTGGCTTCCCGTGATGCTGGATGGATAGGAAATCTTCACGTTCTCCTGTAGAATCCCGTTTAAATAGCAAGACACCATGCTCGACTGAAAACGCTGTTTGGCGTGAGTAAACACGACATGGTGCCATTGCCTTGTGTTGATGGGAGTGTGCGTGAATTGGTAGACGGATGCACGGCTTGAGCTTGTTCTCATGTACAGCTTCCCCCCTTTGATAAACGCTTCCGTAACCGACTTGCCATCAATCGAACGAAGTCGGAAAAGATAAAATATCGGCGGATTGCATACGGCACACTCTCCACCACAATTCAAAAGTGCCTCAATGCACCCTCGACATGCTCGGTGGGAGCACTTCAGTACGTATTCGTCCTGTACCTTACCCCCGCAATGAATACAAGTGTTCGACAAAAAGCATTCACGGTACAGCTTCTCGCGCTCATCTTTTCGCTCAAATGATTCCACACGAAACCATACCATCACAGAATAGCCATCCGGTGGCGGCCATATCTTGGAGTTGTGAGAAAAGGATGGTAGAGACGGCGAAGTTGCTGATGTGGCTTCCACCGGAGAAATCACACGGACGTTAACGTCGGGAATTTGTAGGCACCCAAAACCAACTTTCGATACGTCAAACGCGACCGCTGGCGCGCCCTCCGTACGCTCAAATGTCGCTGACGTTAGCTTTACCAAAAGCCTCAGCAAACTCGATACAGGCGTTGTGGATGAAGCAGCAGCATTTTCATCTCGTGGTTGTGAGTCTGTAGACCTTGGTACGATCGAGCGCACACGCTCTCTCTTTATCGCTATTCTTGACTGCAGTGATCGATCGCGGCACAAACACAGCAGCATCTTCACCCAATAGTCTGCTGCTGTCAAAGAAACGCTGGCGATGGCAACGCTTTCTACCAGAGCAACAACAAGCTCATGGAATGGATTGGATTCCCAAAGTAGCGCTTGCGAAAGCTTTCCTTCTTCAGGCGCAGATATCTCACGTGAACTGGCAGGTTTTGCTGTAAACGACCTCAACAGGACTTCCAAAGCGTTAACCGATGCAAGACGATGAGCATTGTTGGGGCTTCAGTAACGTAAGAACAAAACAAGGTAAGATGATTGCAAAGAAAGCAAAAAACAAAACTGACAGGGCTTTTATCACTCACAACGTTGCAATGCGCAGGAAAGCATTCAGCAGCTGGCGCGTTAAATCTCCACCGAGCTTAGAAGCATGCAGGCTCAAAATCTGGACCCCGATGCCAAATAACTGGGGATAGCGCAATACACCAGGACAAATACGATCCTCTTCTTGGTTGGCGGTTAGACGAGCTGGCTTATCGAAGCAAATCAGTGCATAATCACCGAGAGAGAAGCCAATGCAGTAGCACACGGAAAAATACACCCGTGAGATTGCACATGGCACAATGGCGTCGTCCGCTGGGAGCGTATCATCAGCCTTTGCCAGAAAATTGCCGATCAAGTCACCGAAGGATCCAAAAGAAAGTAATCTACACAAGCAAAAAATGTTATACTTGAGACAAAATGCGTAGTTGGCCTGCATTGACAATGCGTACCTGCAGAACCGTTGCTCAGCTTCTGAACTTGTCGTAACGATCGAG
The DNA here is from genome assembly GCA_024679115.1 of Phytophthora pistaciae. Lineage (NCBI taxonomy): Eukaryota > Oomycota > Peronosporomycetes > Peronosporales > Peronosporaceae > Phytophthora > Phytophthora pistaciae. The sequence goes on along the minus strand of JAIKVE010000128.1, from coordinate 20,026 downwards.
AAAATGGATTGCAGTGACAACGTCACAGCAGTAAATGAAGCGGGAAGAACATCACAGGTATTTGTACCGTCGACACTAACCTTCCACTTCTTCGTCACAGCACAAATAATTCCCAAAAGAGATATAAGGGCATCACAGTCGAGCAGAGCTTTCAAAAATCGTTCCCTCACAGGGGTCTTGTCAAAGCAAATACCTTGCCCACTAGAAACTCCAGCCGTCATAGAGACTGATTTGGGTCGCAATAGTGCCTCAAGATATGTGAGACCCCCTTGTAATACTGCCACATCTCCCGGAAATGCCAGCGTAACTTCGCCATCCTCCGGAAAGTAGACCGCCAGAGTTACGTATCGCAAGGCTTGTAGAAAGCTGTTAACCACATTCCGAAGGACCGCGTCATCGTGCTCCACTCGTAATGACAGCGTGATAATCGATATCCATAGTGAAGTGCCTTCTTGTTGAAAAGTGGTGTTTCCAGCCAATGTGCAAACACACTCCAGCATTGGTAATCCACACAGTGTACGTTCGCAATATTGTTTGTCCCTGGTAGTTGTATGACTTTGGACGCCGTCAGCAACCAGTTTCATGATGTCGATGAGAATAATGTAGTCAGCTCGCCGCATTGCATCACCACACTGCCGGCGTCGTCGCGCCCTTTGATGACAATGGGACGCTAGCATCGAGATAATTGATTGCTCGTTGATACCAGTTGATTCGTCGGGCGTGCCACTAGTCTGACTGGTGCTTGTGGAACGTGTTGGATACTCCACCCTGATCTGTGTTGACCCCGCATCTGAACAGACGGTGCTTGTTTGATCGAGGAAGAGTGCCACAAGCGTACTCACAAGGCCGACAGAGCATAGCACTTCGTGATAAGACTCATCAAACCGAAGGAGGTTTGCGATGAAAGCCAGTATGGCATCAATCGAATGCTTTTGAAGCGTGTCCTGGATATCATACACCAACGGTTGGTAAATGTACATACCATTCAAAAAATATTCTTCAACCGTACGTACGCACCTTTCGGATGAACGCGTTCATTGAAACGAGCTCAACATACGGGATAACTCGGGCTTCGATAGCTATTGCCGAAAGAACTGACATGATAGTGTGCTGGGCTATTTCCGAATAGCCATCGAGGTTTTCGATAGCGCGCGCAAGAAAGCTTGTGTTCTGTCTCAAGCAAGCACAATCTTCACAAGTTAGCCGTGAGCATTTTGCAAAGTCTTAATCTTCGAATAAACAAGTACTGCGTCACTTACACTCACGAATTCGTAGTCAAACCGACTCGTCACGACAATTTGACCAAGTTTCTGAAGGTAACGGCACTCAAGTCGTTCGCGATCGTCCATCAACTTAGCGCAGATTTCCTTGTTCCAACGGTGCTCCTCTTCAGTGTATGTCGGTCGGTGTAAGTACGCAATGATATCTGAAAGCAATCCAAATGCTTCCGAGTTAAATAGAGACTGTTCAACCACATTCCCCATCGAAACAGTCGTCAGCTTAAATGCCTTGTTTTCGTGAAAGTTGCTTCGCTGTGTAGGATGCTCATTCCCTGACAGGCATAGATCTGCCACAGCATCCGCAAGCTCTTGGTCGTGCATATAGAGCGCTTCAGCAGTAGCTGGTGTAGTATCTTCAGCGCATATTGCATGCTGTCGAAGCTCGAACAGCTGCGTGAAGGTACTCATGATTTTCTGTCGTTGTCGTTCCGCGTTCATCTCTCGGTGCAAATCCGGTAGTCCACACGCAAAAGCCCGTCTCATCGATACAGCCGTGACCAATAAGGTCTTGGCTAATGCGCCCGTTCCGTTGGCATGGTGGGTCAGATCAATCAGACACCTCTCCTCGTAGAGTAATTTCACCATGGATCTCCACCGGCTCTGCTGTAGGTGCTGGACCAAAGCCTCCACTACCTGACGAGACACGATCGAGTCACAACATTTGAGTACGTAGTTCAGCTAGGTTATCAACTGTTACAATGCATACCTTCACGACGTTCATCTGCAGTGTTTCCTCGCGGAATGCCAAGTGAAAAATCCGGTGTAGCGTGCTACTCTCGTTCAGCTCCTGCACAACATCGGGCGAGGTCACCAGCAGTGCCAGCACGTCCAGAATCACCTGTACAAGCTCATCAACGCCGCCTGTCTCCCCTGCATCACTCAGTGCTTTCACCACCTTCACCAATGTCGATGGGATCCTCGCACTAACCAACAACAGAGCTTGGCCATTGTCTCCTCTCACGAGCAAGACCCTCAACACCTGCAACAGTTGCAGCACGTGGTCTCTCTCGCCACTGTCTGTAGATAATAAGAACTTGGCATTAGCATTGCCGTCGAGTCTCCCAGCATTAAAGAGCTCCAGCGCGCGACTGAAGCAGCTACGCAGCCTCTGGCCGCCCACACTGACGAAAGTGTTGGTATCTCGCGCGTTCAGTAGGCTCTCAGCGCCCTCCGTGGCCTGGAAGTCGGTCACCAGAGCCTTGTGGAGATAGCTGAGCGCTTGCTGTTGCTCTTGGACCTGCGTTGGCGTCGCAAAAGCCTCCACTTGAGCGTGCAGTGCGTCACCACTGACGGCCACTGCGGCAGCTCGATTCTCCGTCAATTCTGGGCCGATTCTGGTCGCAGAGCCCTTGCCCGACGCAGAAGCAGCTCGCCTAGGAGACAACAGCGACGTCTGCGCGTGCACGTGCGTCGGGCTCTCGGACGGAGACGACGCCGAGGGGCTGCGCACCCGCCGCTGGAAAATGCGCTTCATGTTGCGGAGTGTAGGTCGCGGTGCTTCAAGCGGTCACTCGTTGCTGATTGGGTTAAAAAACCCATCACAGTTTCAACCAATGAGAGGACTACAAACTATTGCTCAGAGGTCAAGCAAGCTCAAGGGGAAGCGCCGGACGCCATGTCGAGCCGCAGCCAGACCAAGAAGCTGACGCAGACGCGCGTGAAGGACCTATCACCGGCGCTGTGCAACAAGGAGATCAATGTGAAGGTGATCGTGCTGGAGTCCAACGCCAAGGACGAGGCCAACGCCAGCAACAACGCTACGTTGCTGGTAGGCGACGACTCGGGCTGTGTTAGCCTCGTGCTGCCCAAGACGGCGGCGCTGCACGTGCGGCTGGGCGACATCCTGCAATTGGCCAGCACGCAGCTGGTGCTCAAGAGCAACCGCGTGTATTTATGGGGCGGCAAGGTGGAGCGCGTGGGCGAGTTCCTGCTGCTCTTCAAGGAGAGCGCCAACATCAGCAACATCACGTGGGTCAAGGACCCCAAGAACCCGGACGTGCTGGTCAGTGCTGACTCCCAACTTAAACATTTTCCCAGTGTACTGCGTGCTATGGCTGTAGCTATTGTTGTGATGATCTAACTTGAGGTGTTGCTTTGTGTTGCCGCAACTTAGATTCCAGGACGCAACCCCGCTAAGAGACCCAAGCCGCAGGCTGCCAAGTAGTTGAATGCAGTAAAGAGGGGGTGAATGACTAGTGTAGAACGTATGTAAGTCTCAGGCTTTGTGAAGAGGGGTCTTCAGTGTTGAGTGGGTGGCCCATACTAAGATGGGCATGCATGATCAGGTATGAGTTGGAGACAGCCTCAATTTCACGTAAGTCGGGACAAGATCATAACATCCGCCCTGTTGGCTATTTCTACGTGTCTTGCAGTTCGGTTCGTAAGGCCCCATTATTGTGGCTATTTCCGGACGACTACATTGCAACGGCCACTTTTCAGTCGTGAATGACAGCACTGTGAGTCCTTGCTACGTCGCCTTCCTAGTCGATTTCGTTAACAAGCTCCTGTGCATGGCCATCTCCACACGCTGCTACACACGATAAAGAATCGTCGGGACCCTGGCTGCGAAGCAAGCTGGATCGGTTGCCGATCTGAATACGGCATGGAGGATGGACATGACGAGGAAATACAGCGCGAGGCAACGCCGCCATCTCCAGAGAAAGAGAATACGCAGATTCAGCCTGAAATTCCACTTGAAAGGGTCAGCTTCACCTCCGAGCGCCGCAAAAGCATTCACCGACAGAGCATTCTATACCCATTGGCGACCGACTTCTTACCTGTGGGCAGCATTTTCCATGACACTCCGAGGAAACATTCATCATCTCACAGCCTTTTCTCCCCCGATGTGGCGTTTGGCCATAAAGTTCATTCCGGTGACTTTATCCGAACGAGCACAGAGCAAGCGAGTATTAGTAAATCCAGAGATACCCGAGGACAAAGCGAGCGAAATCTTCTCAACGCTGAAATCGCCTCCGCCACGGAACCCGTTTCGGTGCAAGTCGACATGCAGACGTTCCCCCTGCGCTTCCGCGATACTGCGCATGAAGAAGGCTTTTGCAAGCACTTCAACATGTATGTGACCAACAAGGTGCGCATGGCAAACCGGATCGTGAGCCTGATGAACGTGATAATGCTGGTGGCGCAGTATCTCACGCAAGGTCGATTGCTGTGCAACTTCGTGTTTGTATCGCGCGTTGCTATCATCGTTTGGTCACTGATGTTTCAAGCTGCAACGTACGCTAGCTGGTTCCGCCGATATTTTGACCGACTGTTGCTCGCGCACTATGCGATACTAGATCTCCTGCACCAGCTTCCGCGTTTCATATTTTTGGTGAGCCCGATGGAGGAGGAAGAGGTGGAAGCTGACTCAAGTGGGAACGGAGAGCTTACGCTATTTGCCTCTTAAAAGAGTGTTCGGGCGATGAACTTAATATTTATTCTCATTATCTACATCGCAAGTGGCATGCGCTTCACGTTGGCTTCGATATGTGCGGCATGGCATATGCTGGTTAAGGGGCTATTTGCAGTGATTTTCTGCCATGCGTGCGTCTGGGATGATTTGGATGCGACTACAAACCTGGCCATGATGGCATTCTGTACACTTACAGCTTATCACAGCGAGCGGTACGTGCGCCAGGGGTTCGTAGAGCGACTTAGAGTCGATGAAGAGCGCAAACGTCGTGACGATTTACTGGAGACAATGCTGCCGGTGCACATTAAAGAGCGTTTGAAGGATAACCGCACCGATGGGTTGGCTGAAAGCTACGACGAAGTCTCAATTCTGTTTTGCTACGTGAGCAACTCCAAGCACTTTCAAAACACGCGTCAGCTATTGAGCTTGTACAGCTTATGAACCGCGTCGTGTTTTGCTTCGACCGAGCTACAGACGTCCAAGGAGTGTACAAGGTTGAGGCTATTGCGGAAACTTACATGTGTGCGGCTGGTGTGCCGCAGCGTGACCCGTTCCACTGCGAGAAAATCGCTGATATGGCTTTGATGATGATGCGTATCTGCGAAAAAGAATCCTGGAGCTTCAATGGCGTGGACATCCAACTGCAGATTGGCATTCACTCCGGCCCTGTTGTTGCGGGCGTAGTAGGGTGCAAGACTTACAGTTATCATCTCTTCGGCGACACAGTAAACACGTCCTCCCGCATTTGCTCTTCCGGCTGCGCTGGCAAGATCCAAATTAGTGATCGATCTCGCCAGCTTCTAGCTCGCACCGGGGCCTTCATCATTTCAGAGCGAGGCATGATGAACCTCAAGGGCAAAGGTATGGTTCGGCTGTTTTGGCTGGAAGGCAAGAACGGCGCAAGCGGCAAATTTTCATACCCCGATGTGTCCAGCGATTTTGAGACTGCTGTGGAAGAGTCTATTCGCACTAACGACCTCGAGTATAAGTCACCACTCCACCACCGGAGCGACGACTATCTAAGCTGCATGAAGGATGTCGAGATTCAGCGGTTAACGCTAGACTTTCATCGGAAACGTTCAACGAGTGGCAAGGCTAGCTGGGTAAAACTTGTTGCGAAACCTGTGCGAACACAAGTAGCACCCGACAACAACTTTGCTGTGGTCACTTCGAATCCTCAGCCTCAAGCCTCAGGTGCTAAAGGTCCACGACGTATTCAAAGTGTGAAGGATACGGCTAGTGAGATGGAAAAGGCTTTTCGCATTTGAGCACAACCGCGACAGCACACCGCAGTTCTGCATGTCACTACAAATGTGTTCGATCTACCTAGTGGTTACCATTATCTACAGGGCTTACAACAAGGAAGTATACGCGGACAAGGCCGCTCGCAGTGCTCGAGCGTACACGATTTACAGCGTCACGATTGCCCTGCTGCTGACAATTGTGAAGTTACTGCGAAAATACCCACGCCTTGCTCGACTGAAGGAGCGATGGGGTACTGGAACCGGGCTCGTATTCATCATGGCATTGAATGTCCAGCTACTCACTGCGTCTGATAGCTCTTCATTGAAAGACTCGCAACCGAGGGGGAAGCAGAAGATTACCTTTCTGGATGGAAATTTACTCCACGCAGTGATAGTTGGCTTGGCGATGAGACTACGTTTCTGCAATGCTGCGCTGGTAAATGCATGGGGTTTCTTGGTGTTTGTCATATGCTCGTCACTTCGACGTGCTGAGCCGTGGGCGGACATGTCCGAGAGTTTTTACCTGATATTTACGATAGCATCGATCGCTGTACACTTCGGGTACAAGCGAGAGCTCGGCTTACGACACGACTTCTTGTTAAAGTGTACACTTCAGCTGGAAAGGCAAAAATGCGAGGACTTGCTGACCAACATGCTGCCATCGAAGCAATACGCCGAGGCACTCATGCAGCAGTCGACCATTGTGGATGAGCTAGCAGAAGTAACTCTGTTGTACTCCGACATGGTGGGTTTTACACCACTGGGGTCGAAGCTCGACCCACAAGCAATCTGTGTGATGCTCAACAAGATCTACTCAGCCTTCGACCGCCATCTCGACGACTTGGGTGTGTACAAAATGGACACTGTTGGAGATGCCTTCATCGTTGTGGGTGGATTGCCTAGTCACAAGAGCAGCAAGCATCACGCCGCAGCGATTGCTGCCTTTGCCGTGGAAATGCAGCGTGAAATCCAACGTTTCTGTAAAGAGGAAAATGTGGCGTTGCAGATGCGCATTGGTATTCACACTGGCAATGTCGTGGGCGGTGTGGTTGGTATCAAGAAGCCGCGCTATCTCATTTGGGGCAGGCACACTGTTATCGCAAATCTCATGGAGTCTCGAGGGGTGCCTGGCCGCATCCAGATGTCTGAAGCTACGTACGCCCTACTTCGTGATTACCCTGAATTCCGCGTTGATGAACGCACTGAGCACGTACAGATCAGCGAAAACGATACCATTCGAACGTATTTCTTGGCACCGGGTCACGGAGCTGTGAAGGATGATGTAATTTCGCGTTATCTGCAGGAGATTCGCATGGTGAATACAGCTGATGTGCACGCCCTCGACCAGCTTCGAAGCTGTTTGCTCCCTTCCAGCAATTCCCCACTTTCCAAACACCTTGAAGTCCCGTTAAGCAGTCGGCGTCATTCCGAGCGGGTTGCCACATCGGGTGAAGTAACATCTTCTCCACCCTTGCTAGTGCGAACGAGATCATTTCGTGGTACCGGTAACGAATAATAAAGAGTCGAATACAGTGTTATTCTGTAGGCCCTGTTGCAGGAAACACCTTGCCTACCTATTTTACACCGAGTTGTTGTCATCGTTCATGGAGTGCGGATAGAGTGACACAACTAATGGCCGAACCGGTTCAGGCGCTGAATGAGGACTACCCTTCAGTGTGGCAGGCGTATGCGTATACACGGGATTACTTGTTCCTTGCACATAGTGAGGAAGTCGCTGCTCTGGAGCAATAAGTGCATTGAACTTCGGCTTGCGGCGAGCCAGTGGGTCTTCTCTCCGTTGACGCTGTTCAACCTGCTCAATCCACGTGGATGCACGCGCCTTCCGAAATGAATACTTCGTGACGGACGGTATTTCAGACGTAAGCTTCCATTCGCCGGCGCAATCCATTGACCGCGAGTCAGGACGCCCACCCCATTGACCAAGTCGATCGGGCGCAGCAACATCCTGAACAGCAAACATAATTATGAGTGATAGCGAACTCAAATGTCGCCAATATGCAAACACTTACGCCTTGCTTTGGCGGTGGTGGGTCCGTAAGTAACCCTTTTGGCTTCTTCATGACATCATAAGACCCGGGTCCTACACACTCGGGTGTAGAAGTTTTCTAGACAGGCAAACAACGATGAGCTCTTGCTGTGTAAATCCCACGATAATCGACGAGCTTCGTACCTGTGTAAAGCGTTTCGTGGTACTGCAGAGACTAGTGCCACGTAAGGAGCCTGGGTCACAGCAGCAATAACTGAAGTGAGTACAGTGGGTAGTTATCACTCTGCATCGAAGTACTCAGCCCGTACGGTGGACGTCATATCCCAGCGAGTTTCGGTTGGAGCTGTAGAGTTGGTCGGCACTGAGGCACTCGTTGCGGAAGGCGGTGCCCGGTTGCACCGTCGTCTTCGGCAGACGAGGATCGATACTAGGGCCCTGAGCCGTCCACATGCGTCTTGATTCGCGCGCGTAGACCTGTCGGTCCGGTGGCCGCCCGCCCTTTTTGAGCGCCGTGTTAGCGCGCGGGTCGTAGAAGAAGGACTCGCGGAAGGGCGCGTACGAGGCCCTGGGGATCCCCACGCAGCGTATCTGCGAGGGAGTCATCCGGGGAGGGAGGACTCCAGGGCCATCGTGGCCTGCAGAGGGGGCTCCCGCGCTCCGGTGCATCAACGCCTGGACGCCTCGCGGTAAGAAATGCTTTTTGAGGTCAACTTCAACCTTACCACCGAAATAGATCGGATACTTTTGGACCAATCGTGGTACAGTACCGATGACGTCAGATGGCTACATAGAGCTTGAAGTGCACCATGCACGCAATTTGAAAGTGGGAGGCAGGCAACATGGGCAACAAAAGCTTTATGGATTAAACGCGGCGAAGGCAAGAAAAGGTAATAAGATCTCTGTTCTGTAGAGTGCCGAGCCACTAACCTCTCTCGGAGTTGTAGATGGCTAAACTAGTCACGAGTTGAACAAAGGCGGTCAGCAAGGAGGGTCGTAACTACTACGACGCGTCTACATCATCTCATCCATTTCCTCGTCCTCGTCGAACTCGCCCTCCTCCTCTGCGGTAGCGTCCTGGTACTGCTGGTACTCAGACACAAGGTCGTTCATGTTGGACTCGGCCTCCGTGAACTCCATCTCGTCCATACCCTCACCCGTGTACCAGTGCAAGAAAGCCTTACGACGGAACATAGCCGTGAACTGTTCGGACACGCGCTTGAACATCTCCTGGATAGCGGTCGAGTTACCGATGAACGTAGTGCTCATCTTGAGACCCTTGGGCGGGATGTCACACACGCTAGCCTTGATGTTGTTGGGGATCCACTCGACGAAGTACGACGAGTTCTTGTTCTGCACGTTGAGCATCTGCTCATCAACCTCCTTCGTGCTCATACGTCCGCGGAACATACACGCGGCAGTTAAATAGCGGCCGTGGCGAGGGTCGGCGGCGCACATCATGTTCTTGGCGTCGAACTGCTGCTGGGTCAGCTCAGGCACCGTCAGGGCACGGTACTGCTGCGAGCCACGCGACGTCAGCGGGGCGAAACCGATCATGAAGAAGTGGAGACGCGGGAACGGGATCAGGTTCACGGCAAGCTTACGCAGGTCCGAGTTCAGCTGACCGGGGAAACGCAGGCACGTGGTGATGCCGGACATGGCGGCGCACACCAGGTGGTTCAGGTCACCGTAGGTGGGGGTCGTGAGCTTCAGCGTACGGAAGCAAATGTCGTACAGGGCCTCGTTATCCAGGCACATGACCTCATCGGCGTTCTCGACAAGCTGGTGCACGGACAGCGTAGCGTTGTAGGGCTCGACGACCGTGTCCGACACCTTAGGCGACGGGCAGACCGAGTACGTGCACATGATACGGTCCGGGTACTCCTCGCGAATCTTGGAGATAAGAAGCGTACCCATACCGGAACCGGTACCGCCACCCAGCGAGTGCGTGATCTGGAAACCCTGAAGGCAGTCACAGCTCTCAGCCTCCTTGCGGACAACGTCAAGCACCGAGTCGATGAGCTCAGCACCCTCCGTGTAGTGTCCCTTGGCCCAGTTGTTACCGGCGCCCGTCTGGCCGAACACGAAGTTGTCCGGGCGGAAGAGCTGGCCGTAGGGGCCGGCGCGCACCGAGTCCATGGTGCCGGGCTCCAGGTCCATGAGGATGGCGCGGGGCACGTAGCGGCCGCCCGTGGCCTCGTTGTAGTACACGTTGATGCGCTCCAGCTGCAGGTCCGAGTCGCCGTGGTAGGATCCCGTGGGGTCCACGCCGTGCTCGTCGGAGATGACCTCCCAGAACTTGGCACCGATCTGGTTACCGCACTGGCCACCCTGGATGTGAACGAGCTCTCTCATGTTGTCGCTGGTCTGTCAGGAGGAGGTAACAAGGCGTCAGCAAAGGCAAAAGGCAAAGATCGCGGGACGTCCCTTCCCCCTTTTCCCCTTCGTATGGCTCTCCGTCTGGCAACGCGCCGAGGGGGCAGGGGCAGCAAAGCTCCTCAGAGGGGAGACCGAAGGGGGAGGCGAGGGGGGAGGGTGCAGGCAGGACGCATGGGCTGTACCTGTTGCTGTACGTGCGCGGCGGCGGGGGTCCTGCGGCGGCTGTTGGCTGGCTGGCGCGGGCTCTGAGGAGAATTCGGACTTTTGGCGAATGAACCAGGCTGTGTTGCGCCGGCCGCGTGGGGACGCGCGGGAAAAATTACCGCTGGCGTCAAATTTGGGCTTGGCGCCGTTTCAAAACGGCGGCGACCATCACTCCTGCATCATACCAAAATCAAGTATGAGCGCGTGGACAGGCCGGCGGATCTGAAACCACTGGCTGGTTTGAATTTCAGGACGGGTGGCACGGCGATTTAGATACCCTTTTGGCTCGGAGCCAGGGAGGGGTGAGAGTGCTGGCCGCACGCCCGTTTATTTCGGTCCTACCGCAAATTTTGCGGTGGGGGCCGGTAATTTTCGCAGTGCGGCTGCGTAAATTACCGAGCCAAACGTGGAAGGCGGTTTCGCGTTTGAAAAAGCGCGCGTAACGGACGCCGCTTCCCAGGTTGCCCTCGTTGCCCTTGACGCCGAAGCTCGAAGCACGGCGTCGTTGGCGTCCGGAGGCTAAAGTTATCGCGCACGAGGCGCAGACACTGCGACGGCGTTGCGAGTGCAATTACGGCCGCTGCACCGTCGCAGCCGGCAGTGGGTCCAAATCCGCAGGCATGGAGTGCGTCTGGCACCGTGCCCGCTATATTTATACGTCGCCACTCGTCCATGGGATGCGCGTTGTGCAACCACAGGCTCTGCAGCCACCGCTTCCCTATGCAGGCAGGCAGGCAGGTGAGACCGGCGGGAGCGAATCTCGGCGGGGCTGGTCGGTCGTGGTGTGCGCCACACGACAAAAGGTCCACTATTGAGAGCACGCATATCCGCCGCATTCATTCATATTGTCGAGACACGCTCCGATATGCTGCGCCGCGCGCTGCTCCGATACTTGTCCAAGGCGGCGCCGCCCGCGCGCGCTGTGCGGCTGCACCAGGCCAGAGCCTTCTCGTCGGCCTTGCCTGACGGCTGGGAGGCAATCCGCCGCAGGAACGGTGCGTGCAGCAGGCTCCAAAAGAGACCTTGACTCCGCTAGCGTGTCATGCTGTTCTTCCAGCACTGAGCAGGTCTTCATTGCTGCTGACTGAGTAGGCGAAGTGATGTACTATAACAAGGAGATGCGCAAGACTGTGCGCCACCTTCCGGGTGCGAATCCGCAGGAAGTGGCTCCACCGAAGCCCACGGAGCCCGAGCCGAAGAAGGACGAGAGCCAGGAGTCGACAGCGGCCACGCTGCCCCACCACGAGAGCACGGGCAACGAAGTGTTCGTCCCCATCAACTTTGACACGGCCATGTCCATCGAGGGTCACGACTCACAAGTGGTGCACGTACGACAAAGTCACTGGCTCCGCGTGATTGGGTCTCGTTGCCACACGATCTCACTCTGTCCTGTGGTGCTGCTAATTTTTGCAGATTGAGCTTGAGCCTGAGCAATGTCTGCGCGCGGAGACGGGTGCGATGATTTACATGACGGAAGGTGTGGAGATGGAGACGACAACTGCTGGAGGCTTCGGTGAAGGCATGAAGCGGTACGTCTATCAGTTGTTTTGTCCCCTTCAGCAATTGGGCTTTGCTATTCTAACATGCAACTGCCTTGTTGACATGTTGACAGCATGATGACAGGAGAAAACTTCTTTGTGTCGCGCTTCACGTACCACGGCAGCGACAAAGGCAAAGTGGCGCTTGGCACGAGCTTCCCTAGCAAGATTGTCCATCTCCGCCTGAGCGACTTCCTTGGCGAGTCTATTATCTGTCAGAAGGGGGCATTTTTGTGCGGATCGGATACCGTCAACATCGAAATGGTTTGTAGCGGCTTCAAGCTCGACGTGTAGGCGGGATAACTCCACTAACACCCACCCCATTCATCATTCCGTAGGAGTTTGCCAAGAAGTTCGGCGTTGGCTTCTTCGGAGGTGAGGGATTCATTTTGCAGCGGCTGACAGGAAGTGGCGATGTGCTTGTTCGCGCCTCTGGAACGTTGATTGAGCGCGAGTTGCAGCCTGGTGAGGTGCTCCGCATTTCGAGCGGCTGCCTTGTCGCGTTCGAGCCCAGCGTGCACTACGACATCACCATGATGAAGGGAGCGAAGAACGTACTGTTCGGCGGAGAGGGGCTGTTCGTGACGACGCTCACCGGCCCTGGTAAAATCTACCTGCAGAGCTTGCCGTTTGACCGCGTTGTCGGGGAGATGGCCTCACGAATCCCCCACGGCGGGCCAGGCGGCATGATGTTCCCGTTTATGATGGGTGGCGGCGGTGGCGACCAAGGTGCGAGTGCTGGTGCAGCCGATGAAGCTGCTGGTGCATCAACTGACGTCGGCGGACACGAAGATGTTAGCACTGAGAGTGTCGAAGATGACTGGAGCGCCAAGGACGACGATATTTATGGCGGTGGCAGCGAGGACTCGGCCAACGGGAGAGAGTTCGACGACGTCCCCGCTGCAAATTCGCAGGAGTCGGGCGGCGGCGGCGTCATGGGCTTTTTTGACAGCCTCTTCGGCGACGATGATGAGTAAAGGTCTTACTGTAAGGCTCGCACAGCGTAGATACGGTAATGCAAGCAGGCAATCTTACAGCAAATGCGAGCAAGTTGAAGATGAGTACCACCAAAATGGTACATTGAATCATCTGCATTTGATTGGTGGAATACCGACGGGTTTGCATACGGATAGAGGCGAGTTGCCGCTATCTGTATGTAAACTGCAATACGTGTTTTCGATCCGCCACTGCACTTGCTGGCGGAAAAGCGCGTGGAGGCGAGGCGCCTTCGTCTGACTCCCCGCTGCAGCGCGATACCCCTCCCTCTCTCCCTGTGCTAGCGCCATGGCGGACGACGACGGCTCCTCCGTGCGCGTGGCCGTGCGCATCCGGCCGCTCATCGGCCGCGAGAAGGTCGAGCGCTGCGACGAGTGCGTGTCCGTGCTGGAGGAGGAGAACCAGATCGTCATGGGCAAGAACCGCGCCTTCACGTACGACTACGTGTTCGGCAAGTACGCGCAGCAGAGCGACATCTGGCGCTGCGTGGACCCGCTGATCAACGCCACGTTCGACGGCTACAACTCGACCATCTTCGCCTACGGCCAGACGGGCTCGGGCAAGACGTACACCATGGGCAGCGGCAGCTCGGTGCACATTCCGCCCGAGGACTACGGCATCATCCCGCGCGTCATCAGCTACATGTTCGACCAGATCGACGCCAAGATGCAGGAGAATGAGCACTTCAAGGCCGTGCTCAAGATCCGCTTCCTGGAGATCTACGGTGAGGAGATCCACGACCTGCTCGTGACGCTCGGGGACTCCTCGGGCGAGAGCAAAGTCAGTCTCCGCGAAGCGGAGAACGGAGAGGTGCAGGTCACGGGCGCGTCCGAGGTCGAGGTCGTGGACTCGGACGAGTGCATGCGGCTGCTGGAGAGGGGCACGCTCTGTCGCACGACGGGCAGCACGCTCATGAACGCGCACTCGAGTCGGTCCCACGCCATCTTCACTGTCACCATGGTGCAGCATATCCCTATTGGAGAACCGCCCGCTGACGGCAAGGAGATGCAGGAAGGAGACTACGAGACGAGAAGCTCGTACTTCAACTTCGTGGATCTTGCCGGTTCCGAGCGTCAGAAGCGGACTCAAGCGGAGGGCAAACGGCTGAAAGAAGGCATCGACATCAACAAGGGACTTCTTGCACTGGGAAATGTTATCAGCGCGTTGGGTGACGACAAGAAGAGAGGAAAGGTGCACGTCCCCTATCGTGACTCGAAACTGACGCGTATGCTCCAGGATTCGCTGGGTGGTAACAGCCGGACGCTAATGCTTACGTGTGTGAGCCCTGCCGACGTTAACTTTGAGGAGACCCTGAATGCGCTCAAGTATGCCAACCGAGCCAGGAACATCCAGAACAAGCCCGTTGTCAACCGTGATGAAGCTTCGGCGATGACGATGGAGCTCCGTCGCCAGGTGCAAATGCTTCAGATGGAGGTGCACCGACTTCGCAACCCGGGGCTGTCGGAAAGCGAGCTGAAGATGGAGACTGTGGGGACGAACTTCATCGGAATGGAGAGCGACTTCGACTCGTTCGGCAATCTTCGAACGCGTGCAGAGAACGCTGAGAACGAGGTGGCTCGACTGACGGCTGAACTGAAACGCGGTAAGACCCAGCTCGATCACTTGAAGGAAGAGATGATTGCGGCTCAAGCAGAGCGCGACTACTTGAGGCTGTGCGTGGAAGAAAGCGCGGGCGGAAGTTCAGTGTCGCCCGAGGAGCGGGAATCCAAGTCCAATGTTCTGAAGGACCAGTTGCGAACCATCTGCGAGTTGCAAGAAAAGCTTAGAGCGACTGAGCGAGAGCGCGACAATGCCGTGATGAGCTTTCCTGGGTCTATTACCAGTGGCAGCAGTGGAACCCGACCGTCGACTGCTCCAGCGTTTGCCCTGCCTTCACTCGCGGAGGTTGATACTAAGGTGGGTAACGAGCTGCTTGAACGAGCAGAAAAGGAGATCGAAAGGGAAACTGCTCTTCTCAACAAGTTGAAAGGAGGAGAAAGCGGTGATGACGCTGGAGGTGATAGCGACGGTAGCGGAGCAGATGGGGATGGCTCGGCAGACGGCATGGAAGTTGAGGAAGAAAACCAAGAGGAGGCCGACCGTATGCGTGTGTTCCAGCGTCGTCAACGCCACCTTGGCGAGTCGGTCCAGGATCTCGCCCATGACATTTCCCTGAAGGAGCAGCTTGTGCAGAATATCCGCCAGGCCCAGGAAAACTACGATCGAATGAAGAGCTTTTATGAGCAGAAGATGGCAGAAATGGTGGAGGAGGTCCGCGCAGCCCAGGTGGATCGCGATCGCCTTGTTGATGAGATTCAACAGATCGAAAAGAAGGCTGCTGCTGAAGGTGATACGTCGGGTGGAAATGGAAGACTAACAAAGCTGTCACGAGACCTGAAGGTGAAAGAGGAAGAGCTTCAGGCCCTGCGCAAAAAGCAAAATGATATCAATCGCTTCATGAACCAGAAGAAAAAGAACGAGACCCAGCTACGCGTACTGAACTCGGAGATCAGCAACATGAAGCGCCAAAAAGTGGATCTGATGAAGAAAATGAACGAGGAGAGAAAGCGATACGAAGAAGAAGCTAAACAGCGTCGCCGTGAAATCATGAGCCTCAAGCGCAGTCAGCAGCGCGACAAGCAGCAAATTCAGCGCTTGGGGTCGCAGAAGGATGCCCAGGAGCGGGTGCTGAAGCGCAAAATCGAAGAGGCATCAGCCGTGAAGCAGCGCCTCAAACGCCAGGAACAACTGACGGCCCAAGCCAGAAAACAAAATGCTACGTATGGTCGTAAGAAAACTGCCGGAGCGAATCGCGCTGATCGTGATGCGAAGTGGTTGTCCGAGGAGGTGAAGAAGCGTGCAGAGGAGCAGCAAAAGCTGGAGCAGTTGCAAAAAGAAAGAGAGGCTGTGGCGAAGGAGATGGAGGCGCTGTATGCACAGCGTGGCAAGCTTGAAAAGGAGGTTAAGAGCTCTATTTCGTCTCAGACGAACATTCGCGACGTGCTCACGTCGCCTTCGCAAAACTCGCCGCTCAGCCGACGCAATAGCGGGCGCCAGGAGCAGCAGCTGACGCCTGCGGAGGAGCAATTGCTCTATGATTTGGAGGAACGCATCGAGGCCTGCCAAGCGCAACTGGAGTACAAGGAAGAGAAAATTTCTGAGATTTCAGACGATGTATGGATTGTGGATGGAGGCAATGCGCTGGCCAAAATTGAGACGACGCAGTCACTGCCTGAGGCACGAACTCTCTTGAAAATGCTCTTCAGCATGGCGGTTGACGTGAAGAAGCAAGACCAGCGTAAGGAGCAAGAACTTGCCAAGCAGCAGGTGGAAATGGCAGAGCTTGCCCGCCACCTTGAGCAGGAACGAGAGAAGACCATGCAGATTAAGCAGAGTTACGAAGAGTCATTGCAACGAGTGGTGAACGGTGGCATGAATGACGACGAGTCTTCACCTGCGCAGGAGCCACTTGACGAACGCAGCCGCATCCTGCTATCTGTGTCTGAGGAAAGAAACTCCGTGCTGAGAAAGAAATGCGAAGAGCTGGAAACTATTTCGCGGACAATTGATCACGAGAAGCAGTCGATTGAAGCCAGGCTTCAGCAGGAGCAGGAAGATCTCGCTGCGAGCCGAGAGCGCGTTCGGTATTTGGAAACAAAACTGAAAAAGTTGAGCAAGGTGACTGTGGGAGCTAGCCAGACTCCTCGCCGCTCACGTATTCCTGTTTCGGGGTCGAGCAAGTTCAGTGCAGCATCGCAGCAGGCACAATCAGGACCGGCTTCCTGGGCTAACGAGTTGGACGACGATGAAGATATGGGCACCGACGACAACGACGCTGACCAGGAGCATGACGGCAGTGAAGATGTTCCTATGCGCAGTGACGAGGATGAAAATGCTCAGTTTTCTCGTTCGTTCGGGCAAGACCGGCGCCGGTTTAGAATGGAGTTGGAGAGCGTGGGTGGTAGCACGGAATTTTCGTCGGTGTCATCGCAAAAGAGTCGCATTCCGCAGCGTCGTTCAGGAAATGAAGAGAATGAAGGCCATGGAGACGATGGGGGCGACGACGCGACCAAGGAAGACTCGCCACACATGGGCAGCGACGATTCTTCGTCTACAACGAACTCCATCTTCTCGCGTCTGTCCAACCCTACGAACTTCACGGGGATTCACAAGAATCGCGTGCGGGAAAGTGCCTCAAAGCGCGAGATTTTGCAGAGCCGCTCGGAGCGTAATCGTTCGAGGCGCTTGAAAGACAAGGGCCAGCTCAAGCGGTCTGCAAACACGCCGACGGAGCAGTATGTTGGAACTCCTGGGGGCTTCAAGAACCCGCCTTCGTTGAAGAGCAATTCGGTTCTGGAGGTGCTTGCCAACATGAAACGAGAGAACGAGTCCGAGCAGTACGTCAGCTCGTCTGGATTGCGACAGCCGATGTCCTTCGTGACGACGGACCGTCCGCGTGACTACAGCAGTGACGACACTGAACTCGTTGGAGCTACCAGTACGATGCCCCCTCCAGCTCCACAGACCGATGTCTACTCTCGCCTTGCAGGCCAGTACACGGCCTCTGCCAAGAGCAAGCGCCAGCACGCAACGACTCCTGCTCGTCGCGACAAGGCGGATGATGTGGAAGGCGCAGTCAAGGCTGGGCTCCAGGGAATTGATCTGGAAGATGACGCCTATCTCATAGACCACCATGGAAGCGAGGATGCCAATTACACCGGCAGCGAGGACGATTCCAACTACGACCCACTCCTCGGTGGGGAGAGCCTCATCAAGCAGGTCCACGACGACTACCGGGAGCGCCTGGCGCAGCGAAATGCCGATGCTGGAAGCTAAGCATCATTCGTAGTGGTGCGTGTACGCCCCACCACCTTTTGCTCCTCACCTCATCATGACAAGTGAGGACGCACTGTTTCCATGCGGCCTGCATGCGAATCCAACCGACACGCGCACAGCACTCAAGCAAAACGCTTTAGATGAACAGACAAGAAGAGAACTATCCACACGAGCAACCAATAAAAAAGTGATCACTGCTCATGGAACATGCAAATACTGCGAGCGTCCATCGAACTAACATGCACCACGCGAATCCAGACAGCGAAGGAGCATCGCAGTACTTGAAGCCGGCGAGAAGCTCACGCAGCGTCCAGAATCTCTTGCTTTAGGGAGAGATACTGCTGGTACGTGAGCTTGTGGATCGAGCTGCGGTAGCGCGTGACCTTGACGGTCTTGAGCATGTCCTGCGTGACGCTGCGGCGGTAGCCCGCCTTCCTCATGAGAGACGTGACGGTCTCCGTGTGCGTCCAGCCTTGCTCGCGGGGCACTTGCGGCAGGTACGTGGCGCTGTACTCGTTGCCGCGCGAGTCGCTGAAGTCGATGATGATCCCGTGTGTGCCGATCTGGTTCGCAGCAGTAACCGGTTATGATAGGGAAAGTTACCATGGGAAGAGAAGACAGAGCTGTAGAGCTAGCTAGATCCCACCGACCTCCCAGTCGTCATAGCTCTCAGCGTCCTGGTAGTCGACGAGCAGCGACACGGAGCAATGCAGGCGGTGCAGCTCCTGCGGCCCGATGGGGTCGAAGCGGCGGTCGCGCAGCGCGCTCTTGAACGTGAAGTCGCGCAGGTTGCGCAGCCGCGTGGGCGCCAGCGTGCCGATGCATCCGCGCAGGTGGGTGCCGCCCTGCTCCTCGATCTCCCACGTCACGAACAGCGGGCTGGCCGGGTTGGACAGGCACATCAAAGAGCATACCAACACCGACACCTTATTAGCGACAAGGACCCCTTCTTATTATAGAGCCAAGTAGCAAACAAGAGAGCAGCCGCGTACTATTCCTGCTGCACGTCGAAGCGCGGCGTGGGCTCGGCGCCGCCGTCGAAGTGCGACTGCAGCGTGTCGAAGCAGTACACGACCATCGCGGCGCTCGCCATATTCGCGGCGCTTGGATCTAATGAAGAAGAAGCAGATGCAGAAGAAGACATTCTCTGAATTTAAACCAATGAGAACGGTCGAAGGCAATCGAACTTAACAAGCGAGCCATCCGATAAGTGCGCAGTATGAACCCGTTTTTGTTGGTCGTACGGTAAGCGAATTTTCCATCTCAGCTGGCAGAATTTTGGCCTCACCAGGCTCACATGCAGCACCAGGATGTGTGACCCCGACCTCGGTAGGTATCTGCAACAGCGCTGCGTTGGTGTCGGCGGCATTTAGGCCCTGCAGGTGAACACCTAGGCGATCGAATCGACCGCTTTCCAGCTCCGTGGACCCGCTCACTGCGGCTTTCATCGGCGCCAAAAGAATCGCGTTCTTTCGCGAGTTTTTTTTGTGCAGATCGATCAACGATCCTGCGTTGAGTTTACGGGCAGCAGATGGCCGGCCGTCGTTGACTCACTCAGGGTGCTCTGGCGGCTCTCGCAGGCAGGCAAAGCCCGCGTGGCGATCCCTGCATCCGCCGAGGTACGGATGCATAAGAAGAAGACCGCGCGAGATGTGGGGGGGGGCGCCTCTAGCAAGGCCCGAGCTGAGCTGCCCGTAGGCGCCGACACCCAGCAGCTGGGGGCTCGGCAGGAAACACGTTCACCGGCTCCGCTTCCTGCCGCCTTCTTGGGCTGCCGCGCTGCATTACGATCACCAGAGTCTCCGTCCGTAGCAGCTGGGGGCTCAATTCAATCACGGTCCGCGGAATACACGGCACCGTATCGCCTTCATACTATGAAGGCGATACGGTGCCGTGTATGAAGTTCATAGATGTGCCAGGACACCTGGGCGGGTGGGTGAGTCACGTCGGCGCATGACGAGGACGCGACTGACGCGCTGGTGCTTGCTCGGAGCGACACCCCGCCGCTTGCTAAGCGGCGGCCGCGAACGCGGCACCAATGAGGTGATACTGTAATGACGGTGTTTCCACAAATGAGTTGGGGATTTTACAGTCTTTACATGAGGCGCGGCCCCTAAGCTAGCCTTGCCTGA
>JAIKVE010000127.1:0-29752 GCA_024679115.1 Phytophthora pistaciae | reverse complement strand
CCCGATCGGCAGCCCAGACTCAGAAGTGGACGGAGTTGTCGGAGCGTCTCAAGGCTGGCTTCAAGGAAGATGACGCCGTCTGGCTCTACATACCCAAGGTGCAACCAGGATTGAGCCGGAAGCTTGCCCATCTGTGGCATGGACCATTCCGAATCGAAGAGGTCCATGATGATTTCAGGGTCAAGCTCAAGGTCAAAGACACTGGCTACCGCGTGAACCCTTGGGTACATGTAAGCCGTCTGAAACCGCGTGCGCTGTTCCCGAAACGCCCGGCTGAAGAGATTGAAGTGGATGAAGATGATGATTTCGACGCTGCCTTACTTCCTGAAGACAGCTGGGAGCCGGATGCTGAGAACGGCGAGTACGAAGTTGAGAAGATCCTCGATCTACGCTGGAAGAAGCGCACTCGGACCTCCCGACGTAC
Source organism: Phytophthora pistaciae (assembly GCA_024679115.1). NCBI lineage: Eukaryota > Oomycota > Peronosporomycetes > Peronosporales > Peronosporaceae > Phytophthora > Phytophthora pistaciae. The sequence goes on along the minus strand of JAIKVE010000127.1, from coordinate 29,328 downwards.
CCGCGAGTATCTCGTCAAGTGGAAGGGCTACGAAGAAGCAGAATGGCTGCCGGTCACTCAGTTGAATTGCGGTGCCCTCCTGTACGAATTTAACCAGGGAGCTAGAGCACGAGCTCGCTTCCAGGCGATGCAGGCAGGAGACGACCACCCGAGCGAGTAGCGTTCTTTGAGGCGCACATGCTCGGAAGCAGACCGCTGAAACCTGTGAAGTGACTGACCAAGCCTGAAACCGATTTGTGACCTGAAACGATGAAGCTGTATCGATTGGTGTTACGCTCTAAGCAGGACCGGTTCGTGCAGTATGATGGAGATTACGATTGTGGCGTACGTGGAGATGTGAATTGAAGTGTGTGGTACCAGCGTGTGACTTCGGCGATTAAGTGGAGTTCGAGATTCGCTGCTACGCCCGCCGTCGTGAGTGCTCTCGTTGCGGAAAAAACCCTCCGAGTTGACGCTCCTCTGCGACGACCCCTTTGACATGCCAGCTGCTTATGAAGACACGAAGACACTCGCCCATGCGTGGACCTTGGGCCTGCAAGGTGTTTTGACTTTTGACCACCGCATCGGCGGCCCCCGTGCGCCTCGACATGTGATGATGTTGCTGCAGTGGCCACACGGTCACTGCGCCCTCGGATGCGTGCGTTATGCGTGGAATTTTGACTGTGTGCTCGGACAACGGATCGCAAGCCACTGTTCGACAGTTGTTGCCCCATCGAAGAGGAAGCGTGGAGAGTAGCTCGAGACACAGCAGCCTCTGCCTGCTCCTTGACGCTGAAAATGGCTCTGGTTCATGCCCGTTGCCTCTGGGACCAGACATGGTATGCCAGCTCGGAAGTGATTCCTCTAGGGCGAACCATAGCTGGACGGGACGGTTGACACGAGGCTAAACGGGATTTTTCCCAGTAGCTGCGTGAGTCGCATGAGTGGCAGATTACTGCGCGCTGATGGTCTGGTTGATGGATTCAGACCCGGCTGTACTTTCGTGGCAACGTGTTTGCCGGGCTTTGACGGTGTTCCGCGGAACGAGTGTGGTGAGATCGAAGATGGGCCCTTCAGACTTGGAAGCTCGCGTTTCAGGACGAGAATCCCTGGAATCGAGTGTTACGTCCGAGTCGCCCCCGTCCTCAAGCGGGTTGACCCTCGGGATGCCGAAAACGCCTCTGCGAACGTATTGCAGTTGGTGTCCCGCCTCGCTTCGATAAAGACCCACAAACTACCTCGCGCACCCGGAACAAGCTCAAGCCTCGCAACACAAGGCGCGCTACGTGCAAGCCGCTGGCCCCCTGGAACCGGATGCCTGAACCCAAGCGCTGCAGAATCAAGGATCCCTGAAACGCACCCTCGGATCCAAGCCTGAAACCAAGCGACGCCGCCTGACCTGATTTGTACCCAGAGAGACTGACTGAAGAGTTGGACGATGGGATGAAAAATCCAGTCGACTTCGAAGTGGGCGTAAACAACGCCCCCAAGCATACTCAAGTCAAGATATTCACGAAGATCGCACGCAAGGAACACGGAAGAACACAGAAGAACCCAGAAGAAGATAGCCTTTACATTGAGCTTAGCGATAGTCTAGCAGAAAACAATCAGAGAGTTCGTTTTACCCCCTACTGCGCAAGTCGAGAGTCACTGCCAGCCAGGAATCGGGTCCGTCGGTCGCCAAGGACACGGTCGTCGCGGAGCTCCCCACCATCATCAAGTCCATCTGCGTGGGGATCATTCGCTCGAGCGTCTGAAGTGATCCACGCATTCCATATCCTAGTTGGGCCCATTGCGTGTAGGTAAGGGTGGTGTCCCATTTCATGTTACTGATTGAGCTTGGGGAGATTTATTAGCAGTTGTCCCCTGAGTGTTTGAACTGAGACTGCATTTGTGAGAGAGGATTGTATTGGATTGTGTATATTTCCCTTGTTAGAGGGTGGTGCGCGTTGCGAAAGGCCCCAGAGTTGACCAGTACTCTGGAACCGGCCTAGTCGACTGACGTAAGACCCACCGCCCAAGGGTCGAAGAATAAGTGGCGGCTGTTTGTTGTGTATAACTCTGTATTGTATTGGTTATCGGAAGTTGGGTGTATTCTGGGATCTCCTCGTGGACCTACCAGTGTACTTATCTCTAAACCTCTTCCATCCCCCCGCCATTGAGTAGTGTGTTCAAGTGGACGTCACGCTCAACTGGTTAACTGCCTATTTGTATTGAGCAACTCACTTGGTGATCGATCCAGGCTCCCCAAAGGCAAACAACGCCGATAGGGATTCACAAGGTGACACGCCACCCTGGAACTTGGTTTCAAGGAACTTCGGTTTCAAAGGACTGTGGTTTCAGAGTCACCCCGCTAGAGGCTTTGCACTTGCAACGTCAAAGCCCGGGCTACCGCTATACAAAAACCTCCTGGACGGTTCAGGTTTTTGCACTTGCAACGTCAAAGCCCGGGCTACCGCTATACAAAAACCTCCTGGACGGTTCAGGTTTTCACCGAGCCTCGTCACATTGAGCTTTTAACCAACCTAGATCCGTCTGACGTCGCTCAATTTCAACGTCAACAAAGGGACCAGCGTCGCCGCCGACGAGCGCAAGGTGGAGGGTAGTTGGAATAAGTTTACGTTGGCGGTTTGTCGGTGAGATTTGTGAGCGTATTGATGGAGGAGCAAACACCGTAAACGGCAAAGATTCAGCAGGTAGCAGGCATTTGAGTATATGCGAAGCCACACAAGTTTTTCGATGAGCATTGATTTGTATTACGTGGCTTTCAATTTACTTACCTCGCTGCTGACGTGTTGGGCAAGTTCTCCGCGGACGTCGACTCCTGGAACCACCATATCTCTGACTGCTTTCTACCGTCCATGCATACCACCCGGTAGGAGAACAGCACGTCGGAAGTAGTTGGCACGATCAACTGCGCCAGATCTATTACACACGTCTGCTGCTTCCGTGTGAAGCTCTGGTAGGCAAACAGGAGCAGGCGCTTGAGCACAAACCACTGTCGTTCCCACACTACGCGGTGGTTTGCAGCTTTTGGAGGGGTCTTCGGCCGAAAGATAGTGCTTCAGAGAGGTGCAATCACAGCTGCCGCAGTCTGCTCACCCAATGAAGACCACAGCTAGAGCATGATGAAGTCGCTATTCTCTCCCCCGAGCTGCTCCGCGACGGCGAGTGTGCTCTCGGAGTTGCCGCCCAAGTAATGGAGGAAGAGCTCGGACGAGTCGAACTGCACGCCCTCGAGCACTTGAATCTCGTCGTCAGTTCTCTTGCAGATCTCGTCAAAGCATATATTCAGCTTGGTGTTTCGTCGAGTCGGACGCCGCCAGACGCAATTCATCATAAATCACAGTTTCTACGGTGCGCGCTTTCTTCGTCGTCGGAGATCTGAACTGGGCCATCCTGCTGACGGGGACCAGCGTCCTGTGTAATTCCCGGTTGTATTGGGGTCAGTTGAGGCAGCGCTGCATCGATGCGCGCTTGTTCTTGTTCCAAGTATGCTGTCATATCTTCAGCAATGAGATCCCTTGCAAGCAAAATACTATCTGCCCACTGCACTTGGGCTCGCAATAAACCATCGTCTCCATAAAACCATCGCACAATTCGAATATAGCGGTAGCTCCGCTCCGGGTTTTCCTGATCTTCTGCATGATGAATGGGATGATGTTCACCTTCTTCATCGTCTGGAATCAAGACAGGTCCACGCCTTTGGGACTCTTGCGCGGGAAGAACAGGCGCAACACCTGGGGGGTCGAGCACGAGTGGTGGTGGACCGTGAGTTTGAGCCTCTCGCTCTTCTGCTTCCTCTTGCTCCTCTTTGTGTTGATGGTAGGGTAGTTTCCGCTTCTTGCAGAGGCTGAACTAGGGCTTGCGGCTCTGGTCACTCTGCTGCACATTCTCTCCTGCGATCTCGGCGAAGGAAAACTCGTCGGACCTCATGCCGGTTAATATGACCCGGTGGTCCCCGAAGGAACATTCTCAAGTAAAGACTTAAATCGTCCACACGAGTTACGCCACGGGAAAGAAGGGCAGCCCTCAACTCGTCCATTGTGCTCCCTTCCATGCTCACCCGATGTGACCACAACCTAATGCATTCCTCGCGGAACCATCTACGTGATATTGCTATCAGAATTCGGAAAGTGAATCTTGGTGTCAGTTTGTTCTTCCCCCCCCACCCTCGTCCCAAGGCTACAGCCTCAATCTCGTCAACTAGCATCAGTAGCTATCCAGGCTACTATCTGGCGTGTCGTTTGACCGGCAGATCAGGAGCAGCACTCATCTGGCGTGTCGTTCGACCGGCAGATCGCGCGGACCGCCGCGTGCTCTGTCTAAGCGTTGTTGAATCACAAGTACTTTGGTACCCCCAGCTGAAAAGTGGATGCAAAGCAACCCAGTAATCAATGTGTACGAATCCATTTACGACAACTACTATTAGAACCTGCCATACGCGGAACAGTGGGCCAGAATCTGTGCTTGAGTTGCTTTCAACATCTACTACGCAGTTGTCTGTAAGTATTCGCCAGTATAGCCGTGATGAAGCAAAAATGTATCTACGCCGATTTGAAATAGCGTCAATCCAGGAGCTCGCCGACACTGCGATTTTGTACTAGCCTTGCCAGACCAAAGCCCAGGCTCACCCAGCGTCCAGCCACGATCGATGGCACTGTCCGTGTTAAATTGGATCAGGAGCACGTCGCAGACATCCTGGCGCTCGTGGACGAATCAAACCTGACGGTCTTGTCACCAGGGGTTGACTCACAGCTTGCCTTTGCACGATGATGTGGCCCGCATAGCACGACCAAGGATGCTGGGTTGGGGTGGGGACGTATCAAAACAGCACCATCATTCCTTCCTTGTACGAGCATTGCTATGGCGACATTGCGGAGCAGTTTCCTCGTGAGCACCACGGTCAGGACATCGAATTGATAAAGGTCCGTCCGGTGTATCGGCATGCAGCACGGGCTTGGCATGGCAATGGCGTAGATTCAGGGCCTCGACGAAGGCCATTCAAGGCCAGCGTACTGGGGGAGGGGGCTTGGTCAAGCGTGTTGAGTGTTGGGTGGCTAACGCGTTGACAAGAGCCTCCACAGCCCAGACCGTTGAAAACAGCGCGAGTGCGACGTCCGTTGATGCAGGTCGAGTACGCCGACGGGGGACACGCTAGTCCAGCGTGTTGGGATCGGGGTTGGGAGGAAGATGGAGGAGGAGGATAGCTTCGCCGATGCGGGAGCAGCGCGATCGTGGCATGGCAGCGTGACGGATCCCGCCAGTCGACGAGGGTCGGACAGCGTATGGGTCAGCGGGGCGACCTTTCCAGAACAAAGTCTGTTGCGGAGCAGCACGAGTGTACCATGGCGGCAGCGGTAATCCAACGAGGCGCCGATCATCGAGCATACCGGGGAGCAGGACATCTTGGCAGGACGACATCTACTAGCTCGTTGGCGAGGGTGCGGCTCCTCGAAAAGGCAGCACAAGCCCGACGTGGTGCATGATGAGGCGAGGCGAGCCGTTCGGGCATGACATGTCGACGTTGCGGTCCAGAGGCACGCGCAACGAGTCGCTTGGAAGAGCTTGGGTGGTGCTTGGAAAAACCGGAAATGAGCTTTGAGCTGGATCGCGTCGCGATTTTCGCGCGCCACCGACCCGCTACCGAGGACCCAATCACACGCCATTTTTTCCGGAAGCGGTGCTGATTGGCGGAATTTGTTAGCCCGCAGTCATGATTGGCTGATAGCAAATCCAGGCCGCGCGCGCAAATTTGAATAGGATCGCGCGCGTGGATACGCTCCAACTTCAACTCGAAATTAGATGTGGCAAGATTACCACATGGAGTCGTGCTCGGGAATTTGTTCGCGGCAAGATAACAGATTCAAGCCCAGTGCAAGCCTGGTCAAGTTGTTATCTTGCCGCGAACACTTCTAGGTGTCCCGACCGGCGTGTGGTATGACTGGCCAACAAGGAGCTGTGATTGTCTGGTGTTCGTTTGGCCGGCTGATTCCAAATATTAATCTACTAGTCTGTAGATTCGTGACTTGACCGACACGAGTAGAACAGGTTGCCGCAGCCGAAAAACAAAAGGATGCGAAAATAATGTAATGAAGTAGGATATGTATTTCAAAGCAGTTCGCTAACGTTCATCCGGTGAGGGTCCGGGCTACAAGCAGGTGAGTGTCTCGCTAGAACACTCGCGAAAGTGCGAGGTCAAGCAAGCTTAGGCCAGCGAAGTCGGTGGGCAGCCTGGACGCAAACCCTGGCATCGGCGGTAGTACTGCGTTCGAGGTAGTTCCATCGGTGAGTGGAATGGTTGTTCGCGGCGCCATTCTTGACTGCAGTAATAGATGTTGCAGTCATCGCAGGGGCAAAGCTGCGTTCCATGTCCGATCATAAGGTCGTGAGCCAGGATGTCGACCACATCCATGGCCTCCAGTAGATCCTGGGCTGCGTTGAACTGCTGCTCTCGCTTGAAGCCTTGCCGTGTATGCTTCCACAGCGTGTCGGGATCACACGTCTTGTTCTGATCCATCGTAATATGGATTTCGATGTGCCGGTCCAAAGCTTCTCGAGCATCGGAAATCTGAGCCCGCAAATAACGAATCCGATCCTGAATCATCGATCGGGTGATCTATAGAAAGCACATAACAGTAGCGTCAGAACGGGTAACCTGCACTTAGAATATTGTTGATACTTACCTCCGACAACTCCAAGCAGGTCTGCAGCCATCTCAGCATCCACAGATAGTTGTGAGCGCTCTCAATTTTTGCCATGCTAATATCTTTGTGTAGCTTGTCCATGTCTTTCCCTGGAAGAGCCACAATCAATTCGTCGACGTCCTCGGTTGAGTTGTACTTCGCCTCAAACACGTACGCTGTCATTTGAATTGGAATGCGTACGCGGTTAGACGCTGGAATAAACACAGGAAAAATCATGTCAAACAGCACGGGCTCCCCACAAAAAAGTATGCTAGTGGCTAGAAAACTGCGTCAGGTCGTGGGTGGAATAATGGTCATCCGCCACTGGCACTTACGCCATGGGGTTTCCCATACAATGCTCTGCCGTTAGATGCTGTTGTTCGAGTGGGACATGGGAGCTATCATGCATTGGTCAGGGTGACCAAATATTAGATCGAATCAGCATAGAGAGTGACTAGCATTTACATCGATTGCATCACGCCGGCGATCCACCATCCGGCTTCCTGGTGTGTTGGGAAATGAGCGCTCTCCTATGCTCTCCCGATTAGGATCTTGATTTGTGCGGCTGTCGTTGTTCGTAGGAGGCGCGTCGCTACCGTTCACAAAATCTTTGCCCTTGGGTCTTCCCAAGAATCTACCTCTGTATAAACAACAAAAGGGGATCTCTTGCTAGCGCAATGAGCTCCCCGCCTGTACGGCGGAACACTCGGTGAGCTATTGGGCGAAGATCACAAACCGCTACTACAGGTAATGCTTGAGTTGATCACCTAGATGAACCAAAACCTAATATGCTGTACAGTGTCCGCTGGTCGCACAGCCTTTGCTGAAGCCTGGAAGGCTCTACGTCGCGCTGGGTGGACGTCACGACCGCCACGTGGCCGAGGGAATCTGGATAATCGCTATCGCTAGGTTCGTCCTGGTAGAAATCCTGATGGGGTCGAGGGCGACGATTACGTTCTGGGTGAAGTGGCTCTGGTGGAACACTACAATATGATTGTGGCTGGTGACGAGATCGACTCAGGTAACATCACGATAAATGAACCTATGGATGGCGACAGAAGTTCTGAAATGAATGGGCCTAGTCCTGGTGGAGCACGGGAGTATTGGAATTCGTCTGACGCGGAAGAGGGGTCGACGGCTTCAAGTGGTTGCCCTGCAGGAAAGAGGCAAGTGGAAGCGTGCAATGCGATGGGTACCAGTAGCAACGAGTTTGAAACACGTGAACCAAATGTTGAAGTGGCGATTTGTGCTGTTTGCAGCACTAGGTGTTCGACTGACCGAAGTTGTGAGGCATGCAACGCATTCGTGCATTATTTCTGCTCTCACGATGTGGCATCGTCACTTGCGCTCCGCATCGCTGACGGTGAGGCCATTGCGGATTTTGGAGATCAATGTTATTGTAGTAAAGCCTGCTACGAAGCCACGATCTCCACGTCGAGACCACCGTCACTATTGTCTCCCCCATCCCACGAAGAGGTTCGTCATGGTATAGTGGCAACGTTGACAACGCGCACTGGCGAGAGGCTTCAACCTATCCAGTCGGATAGTGGTGATGTGGCATGCGTAAATGCAGGTTTGTGTAACCAAGGTGATCAGCGTGAAAGGGAGCTAGCGAGGCAGCGACCAGCGAAGAGTGCGCGAAAAGTACCGTCGGATACGGGAGGTGGGGCATTGAAGCCAAAGTCTGCATCAAATCCCCCTAAGCGCTCTGCTGCCAAGATATCAAAAGTCGCTACAACCAAAAAGGCATCCAAAAAGACGGCTGAAGTAGCCTTCAAACAGGAGTTGCTACTGCGAGCTCAAGTGTCAGCTGACAAAATTGTGAGGGCGAACGTTGCTTTCTCTCCGGCTGATGAAGACTGGATGCTTCGCCAAAACTATCGCGAGGTAGGTGCGGCTTTGCTCGTCGGCATAATAACAAGATATGAGATGAACCACGAAAAAAACGCTGATGGTGTCAAGGTACCGGTTCCCCAGTTTGAAGTTCGATGGACCAACACCGCGTTTCAAGCCAAGAAAAAGCAAGTTCACCTGATTCCAGAAGCCACGGCTATCAAAGGGATCAAACAGTATGTAAGTCTGCAGAAAAATAATGCGGAGTTTGGTGATTCATGGAGTTCTCTATGCAATGTGGCCCCCCGGTTGTCCAACATACCTGCTTTGACGGAAGAGTTCGAAGAAATCACTGACAAGGGCTACAAAGAATTGTATGCTTTTCGAAGCCAGAGCGAGCTGCAAATACCGTTTTGTCCTGCCAAAGTAAAAGCAATCGAAGTGGTGACTTTTTCTACGACCGAAACGCTTTCCGAGCCACCCGGGCTGTTTACCCATCCAGATGGGTCAACTACAACCAAACTTCGTGAGGAGAGTCGTTCCCTATTTGGCCACTCCGCGACGTCGAGTTTTTTCGCCTTCCTACCACTTTTATTCTGGAAGCAGGTAGTCGCTTTTACTAATGGCCTCGCATTAGCTGCAGGGAATGCATCATGTCACCCGATTACCCTGAATGAGATGATGAGATTTCTGGGTATTCTGTGGTTTATGCAGCTTTTAAAAAAAGGTGAAATGCGAAACTACTGGCGATATGATGGGGAATCGTCAGTATTACCCGGTGCCCGATCAACTAGTCTGGAGATTATTATGCCATGTAAACGATTCCTGTACATTCGAAAGCACTTGTCATTTCGAGTAGCAGTGACTATTGAAGAAATCAAGCGCGATCCAGCAGCTCGAATTAGACCGCTCATTACCATACTGAAACGCCGTAGTGCAATTCATGTAATTGTGGGTCGCGATGTAGCCGTCGACGAAGCCAGCATCGCTTGTCGTTCGCGCTACGCAAGGCACATCATTGTATATAACCCTCGGAAGCCGACAGGAAAGTACCACTTCAAGCTGTATGCCTGTTGCTGTTCTTCAACGTGGTTAGTTCTTAGCTTCAAGCTTCATTGTGCGAGCGAACTGGAGGATCGTTTGGGTAGGGTGATGGCTTCGCCAGAGATATCGCGTGTAGCTGAGCTGACAGCGGAATCAACGGATATTCGATCTCATGTAATTGAAGTGACAGCTGCTTTGGAGGGCTCACGGCGCATCGTCAACACTGATAACTTTTACACGTCTTGTTTGTTGCTGGTATCACTGCGGACAATTGGACTCTACTGTCGCGGGACTGTTCGTCAAACCAGTAAGCACTTCCCCAAGCTTACGATGATCGCCGCTGATGATCCCGCAGAGAGGGGTGGTATGAAACAAGGCATGCGCACGGAAAAACACATCGTGGTAGCTAGCTGGGAAGATGGGTCGGTCGTCAACGTCGTACCCAACGCTGATAGTTCTGCGGTATCAACTGTGCATCGACGGATCCAACAGGAGCAAGTGCCCTTCCCTGCTCCGGCCTGTGTCAAGAATTACTAAACGCTATTATACATGCAAGGCGTTGGCCGCGCCGACCAATTGCGAGGCCGGTTCTCAATTGCTGATGGGCACACCTTTAAAAGGTGGCACAAGAAGCTATGAATGTCTATGATAGACATAGCGCGCTGCAATGCATACATATGCCACGAGCTTGCGGCTGGAAAAACACCTACCTGTGACGATGGCTCGGACGACGATCCTGGTGATTCATCTGCTTCTAGCACCCGAGATCCGCATCGATTGTTCGTGCTTTCGCTGGTCCGAGAGCTTTTTGATGGCAGTTGGATGCGATGGTTAGAAAATGATAAAGGTATCATATACACAAACGACAAGACTGAGCCGAGCATGCAAGAGCCTGCAGCGTGTTCGCAGGATGCTACTGCACCTTCACAAGATGCTTCGGCGCCATGTGTGGCGAAGGAAGCATGGATAGTTTTGAAGGGTCGAAGCCGGTCAATGCGCGAGTGTACAGTGTGTCGGTTTGAGCGACCAGCTACTCAGAAGACAGACTATTGCGAAGCTCACCGCGTCTCCTTGTGCAAACGCACATATCCGACCGACAAGTCGAAAACACACTTGTGCCAAAACGATACCTGGACGTACTGGCAGAAATTTCACGAGTTCTACCTCCCCCAAAATGTCTTCACCCCAGACGGAAATCTCAAGCGGAGCTCTCCGATTTGTCGAGTCCAAGCCGTTTTTATCAAGGAATGGAAAGATCAACAGCGGATTTCGGCGCAAGCGAGACGAAACCAGGAACAAACAGTATCTACTATGTAACCACCCGCGTTGAGTTTGCACGTAGATCAGTAATCGTGACTTCCTGAATAATAGCATAGAATGTTTTCAACTAATGTGTAGTGGCATGGACAGCGCTATTGATTCCTTCTTGTTACTAGAAATTGTACACGCTTTAGGATCAATCTTGCGTCTATCCTGGATGACCTACGATCAAGGTCGTGAAATGTGCTCGTTGCCTAAACTAGTTTACATGTTTTAAGGAATGATGTTTTCGCTTCTTCAATTCCTTTGATGTGTGGTGATACACTCCTTCAGGAATGTCATCTCAAGTGGAAGGCAATTTCCGATAACCAGCCCCAGCTGGTCAAAGTTGTTCGTGATCATGGCTTGTGCAGGATCAATTTCATCGACAGAGCCCTCCCGACACATACGCACCTATTAGCTTCAGATGGGTCACCATTTCCTGATGCTTACTACCTTCACGAATTCGTCGAAATTCTCCAGTATCGCCTTACAGTCATCCTGCGGCAGCAACGTGCCACATGCCTATAGCCATCGAGCTCACCTCGCATACCTCTTGGACCAATACCTTCTCGGGCATCGCAAGCATGCGCACGGGCGTGCTGCAGTATTTGACCTGGATAACGTGGTCGACCACGGCCCCATGCACCTCCGGACGGACTGGATATTGTGAGCACCGTCTACGTCAGATTGTGTAAGATGCAGTGCGAATGAATGCCTCACCTTATTGGGGCGAAGATGTGCTCTACCGTGCTTCTGAGGCCTTGTAGTATCGCGCCGCCAATGATTGCGTGGAGTTCCCACTCATTCGCGCCATCTCCTCCGCCGGCCACCCTCCTACAAGTTCCCACACCCTTATTTTCTGTTGTCGTTATCGTATTCGGTTGCAGTATCCTAGTCCTGTGCTAATTCACTTAGCATACCTGCTTCACACTTGTTAGCACCCAACTCAGCGTCAGTCAGTGCATACGCGCATCTTGACCGCCTTCACAGCTTGTTCGCCGCCGAGTTGAGCAGCCTGGAGCGAGCCCAGACCGCCGCCCACGTTCAGAGAAGTCAGCGAGTCTTGCATGCTGCTGTCGACTGAGGTCCAAGAGCCCCGTACGCTGCTGCCCACGGAGTTGAGCTCGCAAAACGTGCTCGTCACGTCGAAGAAGAAGAGCGAGTTCTCGAGCGGCGTCTGCGGGGCTTCGTCCTCTTCTGTGCGTTCATGGCCTCCACCGACTTGTCCTTGATAGTGTTCACCACCGAGTAGAAGCTACTGGACGACGTGACGGTCTCTTGCTCACTTGGTCCCCTAGCGCCGCGCCGAGACCAGCAAATGAGCGCTGCATTTTCTCCTACCTGAAGAGGCGCGGTGCTCATGGTACTACAGCCACTGCAAATTTCGTGCTTACAACTGCGTGGATGACGCCTTTCACCCAATTAGATTGCTGCTTGCAAAATAATACCCCATGTACGATTGAGCTTAAGAAATTGTCACAATTTATATTATATGAGCTGAACAGTCGTTTTCAACCCCATAATAAATAACGTAGAAGCGTACACGAGGTTCGGTTTTGGTGCGTTTAACTTGGCTTCACTATAGACAGCTATTAATAGGAATATATGGGGGAACGAAAGGATTAAATCACCAGGATTTTTACATTTACAACGATTAAATTTATAGCAAAAATTCATATGATTGTAAGTATTTTCGTGTGGAGCCCCATGGCGACAACATTAGGGTGGTCCACAAATCGTACTTAGGCTACCAAGCGCAGCGAAGGCGGCCCCGTGCCGAAGGCAACCCTTCCATTGTTCTTGGCGGGTGCCGTAGGACCCGCCCCGACTTTGGTATTACTAAACTAACATTAAGAGTTTTGTTGCAAGCTGACGAAGTGAGCAGAACGGATGCATAACAACTAACTACGATACTAATATTTTCCGCCGCGTTGCGGCGTCGCACGGCTAGTGTGTGTAGTGAATGAAGCACGAACAGATAAAACTATGGGTCGCTATATTCAATGCCTTCTGCTACATGTATTTTATATGTACCCCGTCGCGTGCCCGTGACGAGTGAGTGACATCCCGGAACACTCTTGGTTTTAGGATTGTGAAACAAGGATTTCTACGTTTTGGTACCCAGACACGAAGGTAGAACCACCGACAACGGCCGCAGGCCAAAGATGTCGACTATTCGCGCTTCGCATCAGCACTACCGAAGCTTACACCACCCCTGAAGATTATGGTCTCCGCGCCCCCAGCACAGCTCTACACCCACCGGCAGCGGTCTCGTCCCTAATGCAGAACCCAGTCCAGCCTCACCAGATGACAGTATTGCCACGGCTGCGTTCGAGCCCGAGGCGACGCCTTCCCCAGTTGCGCCCGCACTCACGCCTCTTAAGCCCGAGACCCCGCCGACTCCAGCCGCACCTGCGTCGACGGCAGCTCAGCCAGGCAAGGACCCAGCCCCCTCCCGCGCGAGTTCACGCATTGCAGCCCGCAAGTATACGGCAGCCGGACTCGCTGAGATCCGCCGCTAGAAGCGGCGGTGGCTGCAGCGGCCCTCGCCACCACATTCCCGCTTGGGTCTCGCGCTCGCGACGACGGCGTCACTAGCCCAGCGTTCCGACGCCCATCGCCCCCTCCGTCTCCTTCATCTCCAGTCATGACACCGATCCCCGTGGCGGCGGAGACGGGAGCTAAGGCGTTGAAGGCGTCCAAGGCACGCAAGCTGTCCAAGGTGGCTAAGGCGCCCAAGGTGTCAAAGGATATACTCCTGGTCACTGCTCACAGGGTACCCTTTCCTGTTGTCACCAGCAGAGGTACTCACCAATGGATTTTCGTCGTCCGCATGAAGCGCCTAGACTCACTACGGTTCTCGGATGCACCGCCGGGGGCGACGCACAGCGCGCGTATCGGCTGCGACGGTGTCACCACCATGCACTACAGTATGGGAACCGGAAGGCCACTCGGGCCTAGGAGCCGAACACTACTATGCAGGCGGCTACGGGTCGGGTCAAAGGGCGCAAATTACAGCCTCGACTTTGGGTCTAACATCACCCCGCCGACACCGTCTACATGCACGACCCACCAGTACTTGTTTTACACCACCCAAGGTCTCACTTCGCTCACCAACGCCGAATGGTACGAGCCGATGATGCATGGCTTCTACCGGCTACGCGAATTCGCGGCGCCAATATGGATGCAGACCCCGCGTACACGCTCAAGCTCGTCGAGCGCACACTGGACGAGGTGAACCAATTCCTGGGACACGCACCCATCCGTTTGTCGAACGACTCACCGCGCCGGTGGCGTGACTATTGCGCAGCGGTCAACCGCATTACCTTCAATTCAGCGTCTAGGGCGCTGGTACTGTGCGTCACGATAGCCACGGCCAGCTCAGCCCGTGACACCGCCGCGCAACGCCGCGTCACCCTCAAATCGGGTCCTAGGTCCGAGTGGCCCTCCGGCTCACATACTGGCAATGGTACCGCTCGACGTCAAAAGCCAAGAACCATGACTGTGATTCTTCGGAGGATCGATGTGCTCTGGTGGATCAGCATCCACCTGTGCTGCGCGCGATCGCTTGCACACGTGACCCGAGGAACTCCCCGCCGCGCTGGTCACGTTCATCAAGAAGCGGTTCAGCCGCCGCGACTCCAACCAACGTCGCCGGGCTTGACGGGGACGAGGTGCTACAGGTGAACATGCACTTCGTTCAGCACATCTCAGCCATAATCCGAATACACACAATTCGTACATGAATCTGAGATCAAGTGGACCGACGTTTCCATGCACAATCCGATCCCTCACCGGTGACACACACACGCCTCAAACTCATCGTCGATACACGGGTCGGTACCGCGTATTCCGGTGAGATGCCACCGAAGCTAAGCACAAAACACAACAGCCGCCCATCGTCCTGCGCGCTCGCCAGCAAGATGCCCACACACACCAGCCCTGACGTTGATGGGCACAACGTTCCGCTCACTTTGACGAGAAACCAACCCCCGGCAGCGGGTCATGCCGTCAACGGGTGCGATCCGACCAAGCCCCATGTACCCCTACCGACAGACGATAGAGAGCTCGCAGCACATCACAAACCTACCCGCAACTCCACGGCCCAAACCGCACCCGTCTCATCAGTTTATGGGAACAGCAATTTGGTCTAAGGATCTCACCCCACCCCCCTGCGACCTCCGCGACCATTTCCAGCCTCAATAACAGTTGGTGCAGCATATCCAACATATTGGAGAACATTCCGTGATCAATTGTTTGCTCAAATAGTACGTACGTTCCTTCGAGTGGTGGAAACAGTGGACGCGGCTGAGCGGCATCGCCTGGCAGCTAGACGTAACCAAGGCCAAGAAGCTTGCCCTTATCTCCGACTCCATCATGGATGGCACCAGGTAATAACCGCGCCGAGCGCAGCTCTACGGTGAAGACGACACTCTGCGACATACGACACTTCTTCGCGGCTACCGGATTCGACTTCCCCATCGACCACACCCAGGTGCACATGATCCAGGAGGGCGTGGGGCGCCACGACACACCTAGACGACGGAAGGTGCCCATCCATATCGCCCTCCTTGTGCATTGTATCACGATGCTCGACCTCCATGCTCCCGCGGATCAAGGCTTTTAGAGGTCCTGTGTCTGGCGTTCTTCTTCCTGCCTCGACGGTTCAAGATCATCACCGTCACGAGCACGACGTTCCGCTGGTTCTCGCTCCAGACCGCCGATATCACAAACCGCGACCAAACCGGAACCCCTACAATTGACCCAACCCCAGCCTCAGCGGTTTGCATTCGCCTACGCGACTCCAAAACGAACCAAGACAGAGCCCCTGCAACTCGGATGCTGGCCCGTTTGGGGTACTTCTTGTTGTTGTGCCCAGTTCTCAGTGCCCTCCTCCTCCTCCTCCGGGCAAGAGATGGACTCCCAGCCTCCATCCTAGCCGCTGCTTAAAGGGAAGACGGACGGCCGAGCTGCATGACAGCGGCATAAGTCGCAACATCGATCCAACGCACCGCGCGCGCCATCGGCGAGGACCAAACTCAAAATTTAGCACCCAGTCTCTGAGAGCCGGCGGAGCCACGAACATGTACCCGACTGGACGCACTGGCGATACAGTTCCACGGCCGCTGGGCTTCACACATTTCAAGCTTTACACGCATTTGTGCCAAGAATCAGTCGCGGGTGTCGCGGTAAGAATGGACGGCGGATCTGTAGCGGAACAAATCTACCGCCCTATCCATGGGGCTCAGCCCGGCCTCACGGCCGGACCGTAGCACGGTAGATACGCTCCCGCCAAAGTAACATGTCAATTTGCCCCTCCCGTCTGTGCTATTGAGATGCAGAAACTACTCCTTTTATCCAAGTGTTACCGATGCCGGCAAATCTGTTACTACCCCTCCCCCCCCCAAAAAAAAAAAAAAAAAAAAAAACGCGGCTTTTGTTTGCTGGCGCCCGATTGGTTTTGCCGGTCACAAATAAGATTTATGTGGAATTACTCGGTAAAGTGTACAGTGTTGCACCGCGTTTCCAACACCGGTATAATTCTATACCCCAAGATATTTGATTGGAAGTTGACTACAGTTCGACAACGATTCAAATTGCCAATTACCGATGATACATGATCCCTCTCTAGAATAGATTTATGTATCCATGTCGAATACGTGTACTCCCAATTAAGTAGCACCCCACAATTATCACCACGAGAAGAACCGAAATTGTTTAACTACCTTACACACATTTCCTAACGTGATCTAACTGACTACGGAAGTGGTATCCAAATGTGATGGCTCAGTGGAGATAGAGTGTGTTCTGTAACGAGTGTCGATCGGCAGGTCATAAAAATTGCCACCATGAGGACGCGTACAAGGCGATATTGGTAGCATTGTGAATGCGCTCGTCGGTTTGATAGTGAAGTGAACGATTTTGATGCGCGCACGCTTTCGGGTCGTCTTCCTGTGATTTTCTACTCGTAGCGTATGCTGTTGTTGATTTGGTAATTTAAGTATTGCGCGTTTTATTCGAATTTTCCGAGTCGATTAATTGAATCGACCCAACCCAATCGCCGCAATACCGACAAACCCTCGTAAAATCATATTTTATGAAATACATAGGGTAAGACAAACACTCTGAACTCACGTGCAGGTGCAATTCCGTATTCCGCATTTTCCGCACTCAATGCAGTGCAGCCGCCGTCAGGAAGATCGTCACGTGCGCGAAGCCATTGGCGAGTCTCGCCATACCATGCGCGCGGGAATGCAGCGCGTCACTGCCCATCAGAAGACCAGGAGACGCCGGATACTGTATTGGCAGCAGAGCAAGCAGCTTCTGGTGGCTTCACCCAAATCCTGCTCGCCACTGCTGGAGCTGAGAGTCAAGCAGACCGTGTCGGTCAACAGCGCGCCTCAGATGGCTCCTCCCAAGACCTTCGAGCCCCTGTAGGAGCTGAGCACCAAGTCGATCAGGTGGTTCGAGAGCGCGCTGCTGCTGGCCTCACCCCAGACATGCCCGTTGCTGCTGGAGCAGGACCTGAAGTTGGCAAGCAGTGCTCGAGCGCTTCGCGGCCGGAGGTGCTACCCCAGACCTGCAAGCAGCTGCTGGAGCTAGACACAGCGAAGAACAAGCAGTGCAAGAGCGAGTCGCAGCCGGAGGCATCACCCCAGACCTGCCCGTCGCTGCTGGAGCAGGACCTGAAGTTGGCCACAGCGAAGGCCAAGAGCGAGTCGCAGCCGGAGGCGTCGCGCCAGACCTGCGAGTCGTGGAGCAGAACAAAATGAAGGACAAGCAGTACCAGAGCGAGTCGGAGCCAGAGGCACTACACCGGTCTTGCAAGCAGCTGCTGGAGCTGGGCTGACGATGGAACTGATTGATCAAGCTTCGCAGAGGCGGACATCAGCCGCAGGTGCAAACTGATTGGCATCTGCGCCTACCATGACTCAAGCTGATGCAGTTCTTGTGCCGCTGGTATCAACACAGCAGCTCTACCAGCTCTTGGTACAGCCGATTGTCAAAGAAATCCTCAACCAGCGCGACACGTCCGGCTACACGCTGGTACCTGCTGTTATGAGTGGTGGCTCATTCAACGAGATCGTTCACAAGCTGTGGGAAGCTTACGCGGCCCGTGTGAAAACCCGAGCAGTAAAGACAGACGGCGTGTTGTCTACAGAGACGCCCGAAGCTGCTGATTGGGCCAAGGTGATGCAGTTCAAGCCGATGACGCATGTTGTGGACCCTGCAAAAACGGACCAGGCGTGGCATCAATGGCTGGTCAAGCTACGTGGATAGACTGTTTCGCATCTAATTTATGAGTATGGCGTTGGCATCATTCGCGCACAAGATCTGGATGGATTGGGTTATCGGGTGATTCGTCGTGACTGGGAAGCCTTGGACCAGCATCTTGAAGACTACGAACACCTCCTCGAGACCCGCAGAGCTGTTATTGAAGGATTTCTGCGCGACATTGCGCCTCCTCCCCGTAGCTCCGTACCAGATCCGATGCCGCAGCTCGAAAATGCTGCGGAATCGACAATAAGAAGCTCCAATCCAATCCAATACCATGCAGTCGGTGCTTTGTCTGAGTCTAGCCTATCCGCGCGTGTGTATTGTAACAGCACTGTTTTTGGCCGGTGATCTTGTATGTACACGCCCTGCTGCAGGGGCAGAGAATACTGGCAAACCCCGCTGGACAGCATACTCCTGCAATATTCGTTGCGCTCGCTTGTCGCTAGCGTCATATCGTACCAAATTCAAACAGCGATCCGATGCTGTGGGGTCTCTTGGTCCCCTATTGGCCGAATACGACAAAACACATACAAACACAAGTATAAAGCAGGTAATGCCAATTATTGCCAAGGCCGAGCCAAGTCGAGTCGAGCAGCTGAGGTAGCAGTATGTAGTAGCATCAACCGTGTACGCAGGTTGTCATCGTTCAGCGTACCCTCACCACGCGGCGCCCAGTATCACCACAGCATAAAGCTTGCCTAGACCTCGGCGCTACACTTCCATCAGTAAGCTGAACCGTGGGAATGCGAATAAGAACGAGTAGAGACTAGGGGCCAACGTGAATACCAACTGCTCCGGATGGGGTCGTGGCTGTGGCCAAAGGGTCGTTCTTGGTGTCAATGACGGTCAAGTCTACACTACAAGCCTTAAGCCTTACGGCCCTTACGGATCTTCACGAACTTACACGCCTCTCCCTCAAGTGTACACTACGCAGTTCCGGCAGATACGTATCCACATCTAGCCGACTAACCGCAACCAATCCGTTCGATCCAGCGCAGCATCTGTATGACCTTGGTAACCGCAGCGGCCCACAGGATCACCTCCACCCTGGTAATCGCGAGCCCAGCGATGTGTCGGCGACGAATGGTCCCGACTATACAAAAGCTGGGACGAAATATACAGTTAGTAGCTCCATAACCTACAAACATAGACAGATGGCTCACCATGTAGCGTTCAAGCACCCTAAAAGAAGAAGTGGTCTACGTTTCTCAATCAACTTACGGCCTTCTCGCGGCACTTGCACACTGTTTTTATTTCTTCACAACGATAAATCTGCCGCCCTCAAGACCACTGAACAAGCCTTGCACAAAACTTCGGCTATCTTTGCGTCCTCGTGCACATCCACGCCCAGCCGCTGAACAGAAAATCGACCATGCTTTACACTCTTCGTGGTGGTGTCCGTGGCTCGACCGATGCGTGCTTCAGAGGGACCACGGCATCATAGCGGGGGTTACGGAGCTATGGGTACAAGCAAACCCCTGCTGAGTGGACTAAACTATGTGTGCGTGTGGGAAAGTCAATGATGGCCATTGCTAATGCCCAGAAGGGTACGATACGAGGGAAGAGCTGTAGGCCTACCAATTCGGCGGCCTCAGGCGTGGGTACGGCACCACTGGTCCGTGCTGTTTCTCCTGCCCCTGCACCCAAGTCTGCCACCGATACGCCCGCGCGTAACCAAGACAGTGGCGTAGTGTTTGCTATTGTGGATCGAAAAGAGACACCATGTGGAATTAAATACCTGGTCAAGTGGTGTGACGAAGCTGATGGGTTTCGGTGGGATGACACGTGGATGTATGGTGTTGGACTTCGGGAGGACGGATTCGACCGCGTGTGCAATGTTGTGGACGAGTCAAAAGTCTCTACATACTACAGGTTTTGCAAGCTGAATGGACATTGTCACCGCATTGGAGCATTCCCCGAAGGCTTATGTGCGTTTTACGCGCTAGGTATTGCGAGTGAGCTGGTGGGTAACGCCGGTTGGCACTCCATGGCTCAGGCCCGCCGATTTATGAGGGAATGTGCTGGTAGGGGTAAACCGATTTCGCCCGAGGGGGTGACGTATGGTGAATTGCGCTGCTTCGTGAAGTTTGCAAATTCGAGGAATCTGAAGCAAGTGAGCACGAAGGTGTCGCGAGCCGAATGGGTCGGGCACGGTCGCCGCCGTGGGTAGCGAGGCTCGAATGGTTGAGGAGGATTAGACGGACAAGTAGAAGCAGCTAAGCACGGTTCAATATGCAAAGCGTTCTGACTTGTGAGACCCAAAGCAAATTCGCGACTGTCCTGACTAACCTGGCACGGAGCTCTCGCTCCGCGCTCTCTCGCTAAACCTGGCCGACACGTCCGCCGACTTCAACCGCACTGCTGCCTCCTTGGCTACACTTCACCCCTTCGTCCTTGGCTCGCCGCACACGCTCGCTCAGAGCCACGCCGGCCACCGTGACCTCCGTCCTGCTCCTCCCGTCGATGCGCGTTCGGCGCATGCGCCACAGCTTCCATGGCGGCTGGGCACGTCGCGGGGCCACCAGTTCGCCTGCTCGTGCCGAATGAGATCTGACACGGCGGCGCCCAGGTGCGCTGACTGCTCGTCTCGCACCCGTTCGCCCAGTTGTTCTCTCCCATGAAGGTCGCACATGGGACGGGGTACCAAGGCCAACGGTCCCAACCGTTCCTGTCACGGTCAGCCACCGTTCCACCGTTCCTACCCGTGACAAAGGTTTTGGATAAAAACGTGTTCGGGGGTGTGACCGGCCACCAGTCGACAAGTAAATTGTGCGCAGTTGAGCTCGAAGAAGGTGTCTATATATGTGCCGCTTTTAGTTCACTGCGTGTGACGCACTCTTTCGTTATTGCTGTTGTGCATGGGATAAAATTCATCTACGACGATGAGATCGCTGGTGTTGGTATCTGACAGTGCGATTTAAGCTGGATTTATGGTGTGTCGTTTGTGCGCCGTGTGGACATAAAAGCGCATGGCATCCTGGGCCGAGGCTCCCAATCGGTTTTACACTGTGGTTGTAAGTGAAGTGGAGTAACGCAAGAAGCAAGTCAGAAGACAGTGAAATTCTGGGGAAAAGCAAAGGCAATGAGATGAAATCCTGGGTATTGTTGGAAGTTACGCTACGACATGTAAAAGCTAAGCTGCTTCCAGGATTTGGTGAAGACGCATGCACTCATGAGCGCACCAGAGACAGCGGGTTGAGCTCGCGGATGGTGGCTTTCTTTAAGAAATCGACGTACCGGTGTTGCCGTCGGCGTCTTGTGTGTTGATCGTAGCCTGAAGACTCAGCGCACTACATACGTTGATTTATGGTACGGGTTCTGTCGAGTTTCTCTTAAATTCTTAACGCACTCATTCTTTTTGATTGAACTTCGTTCGGTGGGGTACCTTCTAACAAGAATCCCAGGTTATTATTCCGACTGGACAATTCATCAGAATGGACGAATTAGATACCCTCGTTTAGTGTGCGCCACAAATGCGATGCTGGCGGATTTCTTCGGTGTTGATGAAGGCCTCGACACTTAGTATTTTCGTCCTCAAGTTCCATTTGCTCTTCCCCGGACTGCTACCACGCCACATTTCTCTCTACTCCGGCTACACGATACGAGGTCCTGGTCAAGATGCGTGTGCACAACGCTGTGTGGGCTTTTGCTGAAAGTTCTGGAAACGATTGGGCTCGGGAGTATGCGTGTGAACGGAAAAATAAGTCTGAACCTGATCGCAAGAAGGAAGCCACTAAGTGGTTTGTTGGTCACGGCGGCAAGCGACTCCGGGGTCTCTGGTTTGGTCTCTTAATCGAACTGCAGGAGTCAATGATGGAGCAGACACCCGACAGTTCATTTCCTGTGGATACGGATGGAGTTTGCGATGAGCGCAAAAAGCCCAGAACAGTGTCACTTCCTACTCAAAGGCAGCCCGGCCGCGATCTACCAAGGCAACCACGCGTTCGCTGACGTCTGAGCGCAACGGTTCCGACTCCATGTCGAAAGACCACCAAAGTCGCGAGCTAAGAAGGTGGCATCAAGTTCGCTGACGGCCACACGTTCGCTTACGTTCAAAGTCGACAGTTCCGCCGCCACGTCGACAAGGGCATCCAAGTCGCGAGCTAAGAAGATCACAGCAAGTTCGCTGACTTTCAAGCGCAAGAGTTCTGAATCCAAGTCAAAGGCTCCTAGTAAGCAGTGAGGAGAGAGCGTGGCGACGGAGAACCACCGGACGAATTCAGCCAGCACGACTTTGGTCGACAGCTCAGCAGCGACTGGGTTGCGAAACAAACTCGTTATTATGCGATCGGCTCGGGCCAACTACCATTGTGGTGTAGTGGATGAAGATATTTTTGTGCGGACAGCGTCGACATTCCAAGATCAACAAGGTGGCCGATATTGACTGCGTGGAACAAGATCAACGACGTGCGGCCCGGCGTAGTCTGGATCAACGAGCACGAAGGTCAAGTGAGCGACTTCAAGTGAAACAGCTTCTTCGGAGATGCTGGCGAGCGAATCCCCGGCATATCCGATCCAAGTCGACGATATCGATCTTGGCGAAGATGACGTGGTCTTGGAGGAAGAGTGATGATCTCGGCCCCATGGGTTACGCAGACATCGCACAGAGAGCCAGCGGCACCACCAGTGTTCAAGGGAGCCAGAGAGAGCGCGCCAGGACCATAAGAGAGCAAGAGAACGACAGGACAAGGACTTAGGCAAGCTATCATTTACACAGAGTTGATTTTACTTGCTTCTTCACAAGCGGCCTTCGCCTTCGCACTTCCGGGCACGGGAAATACTTTGGCCCACCCGATGCTACACAAGTCGGCTTACGCAACGAGATCAAGGAACCCCCGGACGCCAGGATAGCTTGGCCCAGCGTCCGCCAACCCTCACTTCGACCCACCGCTAGGGAGCGGCAAGCAAGGAAATGCAAATGAAGGTCACACACCGACCCCAAGGCAACCCCAGGCCAAGATCACATCTGGCCGGCGCGCGACGATCCAGGCAACCCCAGATTGTAACCGCCACAACTACTCCGGCACAGCGTGAAGCATATCCGCGTTGCTGCCACAAGTTCTCGCTGTCCGCCAGACAGTCCAAGACTTAACCCCAAGCGCGTCTTCCGAGATCACCCGAAGAGCGATCCAGCCCACCGACGGGTACACAAGGTGAGGATCAGCAACTTCACGGAAGATCGGAGTACCCCCTCCGTTAGTCGGCAGTTGGGGCGCCGTGTGCAAGAGGACCCCCGCGATCTGCAAATTTCGCGGAGCCGCATCGCCACGCCATCGTATTGCCTCGGACGAGCACATGTTCAAGCTTCAGGCAGCGTACGACCGTGGGAACATGAGTGGTGTCGTAGACGCAATGGTTCGAAGTGTTGCGCATGCAATACATCTAGCGCGATCCCAGGATCGCACCTTAACCGTCGAGGAGAATGCCGAGCGCAAGGGGTGGTGGCTGATCCTGATCGCGCCATTTTGAAAGTATCCCACTCTCTCTTTGGCAAAGCGGATGGAATTCCATCTCTTTAGACGCAAGGGCTCAGTGACGTGGATATCTTGTTTGAAACCATTCCATGCAGAGTAGCTAAAGCGGATTGAATACATGCATTTGCTTTGCTTATTCATTTATGGTTTCCTGAATAATCCGAGCGGTAGATGCAAGAGGCGGTCTGCCCGTTAGCACGGGCACGGAAGTCTCACTTGTCGATGCAGCCTTTGCCCGAGGTTTCTGGTTTTTCGATGAGGTTTTTGCTTGATCGTTTCGGTACCTTGGCGCAACTACGCTTGGTCTGGGACTTTCCAGTCACCCGACTTACCAGTTTTTCGATCTTGTTTGGTGCAAAACTGATGATACCATACTTTTGCTGAGCTGCAACCAGGTGTGCACATACCAGAAATTTGCCAAAGTACCGGCATCCACACACTTTGAGCTTGAGATCTACCAGCCACCCCTCTGTTGGCATTCCCAGTTGATGTGCGCGGCGGAGAGACCATTTTGTGGTGAGGTCATACAGGTCCTTCTGCTTGATACGTAGTTTCCTCTTCTTGTTCTTCAGAATCCTCGTTTGGGTGTTGTACGAGCTGATCGGTAGTATCTTCCGTGTTGGGATCCTGCTCATTTGAGCCTGCACCGGGCTCACCCCCCCGAGGTGTTAGGGTCATGCTCATTCAAGCCCGCACCGGTCTCACCCCCCGAGGTCAGAGTTCGGAATAAAGCCATGGCGTCACTGGTTCGAGTTGCGATCTCTTACACACCCTCTTCGCTTGGTGAATCCACCACGTCAAACGATGACCTAAAGTAGCATTCCGCCTCATCACCTTCGCTAGAGCTCGAGATTTAACATCATTAATTTCAATGACCCGTACCAGAGTTGGGTCCGACGTGCGCTCGAATTGTACGCGAGAAGCTTCCGCCATTGTGATCGCCGCATTCACAACGTCCGTAGTCGGCTTAGGTGTGTAGTTCGGCTTAGCAGGTTCCAAAGGGGTGATGGACTCTATCAAATCATAAAGTATGAAAAGAAGCCGACGCATGTGATGTCGACGCCGCTGTAAGAAAAGCTTAATGGCGCCGTCAGATTCTCACATGGATTGTTGGTGGACACGTATCCAGCGGGGGTGTGGTATGCCTGCCACCTCCAGTACCGGCCCTTGAGCCATTGCGAGTCGAAATAAGTCGCGTATTCTTTCAGATGCGTGGTCTCCTTCCATTTCTGCAGCTCACGATCTCGGCACAACTCGAATTCCAGCAAACCGGTAGCATAGTGCATGTCAACGATCGATGACATCACCATCATCCTTGTTTTGATAGGTAGATGCTGGACTTGCTTCCGGGCATTGTACAACACATGGAAGAAGCACATAAGCTTTTTGGCGTCTGCGAATGCCGATACGAATTCTACTGCGATGTATTGGGCGTCTTTCGCGTCACCCATGGCTGTATCCACTTGGAGAAATACCCCATGTACTTCACGTATAAGCTCCACGAAGCTGCGGAAACACTCGGTGTATTCGTGGGCGGTTCGCCGACTGACAATGAAGAAGGCCCCCACTTGATAGGCTCTGGTCTTGTCCGTAAATCCGCACATCACCACTGGATATCCTATGTCGCTTAACTTGAAAGTAGCGTCTGCGTGAAACTGGCAATTAGGCCCGGAATTTGCAAACCTCCGACAGCCATCAATCATCGCTAATGATGTTATGCCAATAATGAAAGGATCTTCATCTGACCCCAAACCAACTTATGCATACCCTTCGCTGTCTAAGCTCGCGCCAAACACGAAGGCCGTGTCTGCTTTTAGGCCCGGGCGGTAACAGCGAAGACGAACAAGGTCTTGGACAGCTTTGCGGGAGTTCTTCGTCCCTTGGTCTCTTCGAAGGCGCTTCAACGCATTTTGCACCTGCTCCAGACTTGGCCATCCACGGCTAGTCACTGGGATCTGGTACTGCTTTTCAAATTGACCAGCATGAGCCGTGGTGGAATACCAATCTCATCTTGTTCTGCAAGAAACTGCTTCGTCATCGTCGTCACGCGTACAGGGTGACTGGTACTGCACGGAACCACGCCACGCATGTGCCCATGCTCATTCACCCATATCGTCCAGGTATCGCTAGCCGTACAGGTGAACACTTTCCACACAACAGCACAAACGCCTATGTCGCTGCAGGTCTTGCTGGTACACTTAAGGCGTCTCTCAACCATTATGTGCATACCCACACACACGCTGCATACGTCAAAGTCGCGCTTAGTGTCACCGCCGAGCAGCACATAGCATCGTCTCGAAAGGCATTGAAGCTGTCTTCGGAGGTCTGGACTGACAGCCGTCGCCATGGCCATATTGCTGGCGGCTTGGTGTTTGTTCTTGTGAATCCGCTTGTGTGGGAAGCTACGTATAGCGTTGGTTTCAAATTGATTCCCCAAAATACAGCATGAGTATCTTTAGATATTGGCAAGATTTATTTGTTCAACCATGCCAAAGTACGCCGGTCAGCTTGTATATCGATCCCAGGGGTCGGACAATAATATATAAAATTGTATTGCTGGTTTCTTTCTACCGTAATAATCATTGCAATACGACTCCCACCAATAATCAATTATTTTAATAACAATACAGTAATTATTGTATTGAGCTTGCAGTTTATCTTGACTTTTGTATGCGCATAAAATGCCAACAAATATTGGAGCTGACAAAGCTCAATAATAATCATTGCAATACGAGAATTCCCAATTATCAATTATTTTTTGTGGAACAATACCGTAATAATTGTTTTTGTATTATTTTTGCCGACCCCTGATCGATGCCCCGCTCTGGGCTGGGCCCAGTCTACATGATATGTATGACGCAGCCCCATCTGGTATGGAATGTCCCCAAGTCTGTATGTTTTGTCCTGAAAATCTGTATATTTTGACACCCTCGTCTGTGTTGGCCCAGCAGGGCCACCGGCCCGTCGGATGGCGTCCGTGTCAAGTGGCAGCCAGCTGGCCGACGCTTATTTACCGTACCTCACACGAAGATTACGTTTGGTCTTTCTCATCTGGCACTCAAATTACCGTTAAAAAAAAAAGCTCTCATTTTCTTCAAAAATGCATTCTTCTTGTTAATACTTAGCTGTTATACGCGTTTTGATTGGCTACAACTACTCTCCAACTACGAGGGAGAGAATTTAACACCAGAGATTTGGGTGTCCAGCACCAGAGATCGGGAGATCAGCACCAGAGATTTGGACCTCAGCACCAGACTTTTCGAGGGTTAACCCTTTAGCTACCAGACCACCGAGGGGTCCATAGGGACCCCTTGGAGAGGCTAATCAACAATTTCGATTGGCTAAAATTAATGCTGGTCATACGACGGGGGTCCATTGGGACCCCTACCGTGTGCTAGCCAGGGCAGTAAATTTTGTTCGTAACAAGGTGATATCTTCGGTATAAGCGCCATACAGGTTTTTGGTGAGCGGCAAGCACATTGAAGCAACGGACGCAGGGGTGGCGGACTATGGGCGTGCTCGAGCTTCACAAGAACTACATGTATAGCATCGATGGCCTTGCACTACAGTAGATGCGCTCGTCGCCCTCAACTAAGTGGTGCTGATGACGCGCACCTCGACGCCATGGACGACGGGCTGCATGGCGGTGCAGTCGGCAGCACAGTGGACATGCATCTTGGTGGAGCTCCTGACGATGAGCGCGGCGGCGCAGTGGGCGTGCATCTCGAGGGTGCCAGTGGTGTACAGCCCCAGCGGGCCAAGCATCATGCCGTTTCCGCTGCAGGCTGCGAGCGATCAGACAGTCAAGTGGCTCAGCTGGCCATGAACATCACCAACCAGCTTTCTACAGCAGCTCGCGCACCTCACATCGCCATACCCAATATCGACGCACCCAGCGCGCTTGGCAAAACGTCGCTAAACTTGCAGAGCGGGCTTCATAACCTAGCTAAGCCCACGGCCACGAGGCCTATCGCAACAACGTAGAGTTTGGTACATGCATGGTTATTGTATTCATCATGGCGTTCCACGCAACCTGCAGACACGGGCCTCGCACGTTCTAGTCTTACGAGGACGTACCAAACTATGTGTAAGTGAATTAGATGCATACTGTAGGCTAGAGATCACTATGACCCTTTCTCGAATGAATAACATTGCTGAGTATCGGTCCGATCGGCAGTTTATCAGTCAGTTAGCGTTCAAAGATACTATGGCAAGAACATTGAAATTTGCTGCGGTTTAGATGGCTATCTACTCCCAGCGTCGTGAGCTGCAACGCCGTCTATGGACGCTGTGCCCGTGAGAGCACACATCTACGGTAGAAGCTCCTACTATGGCATGAACCAGGTCTCAATGTACATGTATTAGTTCGACCCTAGACGCTGGAAACGCTGCTGGTCGCCGTCGACCGGTGAACCTGTAGTGGTTATGGGGACGAGTAAGTATGGCGTAGAAGCGCTTACAACATAGCAATATACCCACTTTCTTGTTGTCAGGCCAAAGTTGATCAAGACGCCGGGTGATGCATGCTGGGGCGTCCCCCTTCATGTGTCCGTTTTTCGAGTAGAGATACAATCGACGCAGCGATATGCGGATAGCTCAGTTGCGGTGCCTTTTCCGCGTCACCTTGCTCTGCAGGCGCTTTCCTGCTTCCTGTAGTTCGCCGCCGTAGCGCTCCCAGTCACACTCCAGTGCACTGCACCAGCCACACATGCGCTCGACGTCCTCCATGTTGAACTGTTAGGAACGCGAGGACGAAGCAAATATGAGGGGGTTGTTGATTTGACAGGAAAATAGCCCCTCCCCTCATCTATTCGATTGGTCTAAAAACTAAAATGCGCCTATTTGATTGGCTCTGGAAGGGGTCCAAGTGGACCCCTGAGAAATTGTCTGGTAGCTAAAGGGTTAAAAACACCAGCCATTTGGAAATCGTCACCAGAAAAAAGGGAACCCAATACCAGAGAAAAGGTCACAATCACCAGCATCCCCGGATGCACTTCGGCAATACTAATCCAAAGGTTTCACACAGACTTCGGCAATCCAAACGTATTCACGCTGCTATGGAGGTGTTATCTCCTACGGTAGAAACCCCTATATAATATTGAATGGCATATACACCACTGGAGCTTTGCGTTGAGCACTTACACTATGTTCCACCGACTACATTATGTATCTTGCTCATGTGCTACGCCAGCGTTACTGAAGAGCATGCTGAGGCCGACCAGGCTGGAGTGGAGATTTTGCGTCCTCCAAGCCGCGCGTGAAGCGCTTTCGGGACAGCTCGGTTGCAGCGGGGCTGCCGTAGCTTTAGCGTCAGAGGAAGACGTAACAGACTCACAGAGTCTCAGCTTAAGATAGCCCGTTCTAATACCAGAACGTACGAGTCCGTACACCTTACGGACTCCAAGAGTCAACCCTTAACTCTTAACTGTGTGAATCTCAAACTGAATGTATTTCTCTTTAGCGCGGCCAAGCCGCCTACGGTGTAAATGTATCCGGTTCACTATCTAGCATAGTGAACCCTAGTCATATGCATAATCAGTGGCTCCCAAGCCATGTACTGATTCTCCTACTGAAATAGGTTAGACAGTGCGTACCCACAATGCCTGTGTGTCCCACACTTCGTAACCCTTCGGGTAACTCTCGTGTAACCCCGCTACACCCTCCCCCACTAAACCGTGGACACGGGTGTTCACGCTTAACGGTCAACCTCCGGGTCTTGTTCCGTCAAGCCT
>JAIKVE010000126.1:0-29859 GCA_024679115.1 Phytophthora pistaciae | reverse complement strand
CGACGCGCCGCGCTACTTTGCGCAGATTCTGCGCGCCGCCGCGTTCCTCCACGCCAACGACATCGCGCACCGCGACCTGTCGCTCGAGAACGTGCTGGTGGACGCGCGCGACTGCTGCCAGATCACGGACTTCGGCTTGGCCACGCAGTGCTCCGGCAAGATGGCAGTCAAGTCCGCGGGCAAGCTTAGGTACATGGCGCCGGAGGTGAGTGCGGCGCTGGTGTATGACGACGCGCTGTCCAGCGAGTATGACCCCAAGGCCGCCGACGTGTGGGCGCTGGGCGTGATGCTGTACGCCATGGTGGCGGCGCGGTATCCGTTCAAGGAGCCGCTTCGACGGGACAACCGGTACAGGTTGCTGGAGGACTTTGGGGTGGATTATCTATTGGAGAAGGACGACGTGGACGTGAGTGGGAAGGAGGACGTGGTGGACTTGCTGAGGAAGCTGCTGGTCGTGGACCCGGCCAAGCGCGCGACGCTGGCCGAGCTCGAGTCGCATTCGGCGCTGCCCGCTGAGGTCCAGAGTGAGACGCGACCGGCGAGTCTGACGGAGAAGCCTGAGGACTCGCAGCCTCTGCTCTCTGTAGCTGCAGCCAATGAAGAACGGCGGCGCGCGCGGTCGCTTGGCCGCTTCACCGGGAAGGGGTCGCTGGCGTCGGTGGGCCCCAACACCCCGCTATCCGATGCTGAGAGGAGCAAACAAGCTCTTGCTGCGTCGGCACTGAAATCAACAGCTGTGGCTGCGGCTCCTGCCACGGGGTCCAAGAACCCTCGCAGGTTGCTGCGGAAGTGCTTCGCCACTGCGCGAGCGTAAGGCACGCGTCATGCTGTATCTTATCTATTAGGCGGTCCCCCGCTTCACCTACCTACCTAAAATATTATCAATCGGACGAAGTATCTTTATCGACATGTTGTAGACTTCGCTTCAACGTGAAGCAGCAGTTCAAGCAGCTGGGGGTGTTGCCGTCCGTACCAGGTGATACTACAGCGAAGGTAAACCTTTGAAGACCCGTTGTCAATTTGTATGTGCAGTTATCAACACCTCCTGTACACTATGCTACGGCTTCCTCGGTTTCCTCCTCGCCTGGTGCTTCCTGGGCAGGAGATTCCTCGACAGGTGATTCCACTGCGCATTGCTCACCAAATGAGGCGCTGACGGCGGGCCACAGGTCGTCGCACTTGTCCTTGTCCTTCTCGTGCACGTTCACCAACGCTTGCTGCACTGTACTGATCCAGTGCTCGAGGGAGGGCACAAGGTTAGCCGCTTGAGCCACCGAAGATTTTACTGCCTTGACCCGGACGCTCTCAAGCAGATGGTGGAGCTGGCCTGCTTGGTAGAACACAGTGCGCTCAAAGAACTCCATGTCCCGCAGGGTATCGCACAGCGTGTCCACGTACGCGTCGACGAAGTCTGCAGCAGGACCATTCTGCAGCCAGTGACTGCGCTCGAGAGCAAACGCGATGCTCTCGGCTGACAAGAGGGACACGAGGGAGAAGAGGTTGCGCCACCGACTCAGCAACTCCTTCTGAGGCGAGAGTTTGTCAGCCGCGTCCGCGTTCTTGCCTCGTCGGCGCTTCTTCCCGTTCGTAGTCTGCTCTGTCGCCTCCACTTCCTTGCGGAAATCAAGCATCAATCGAGCAAGCCAGGAGAACAGTGAGCTCAAGGCCTTGGGTGGCGTGAAGAACTCCGAAGGTTGCAGGTCACGCAGGTCGTCCTTCTTGCTCAAGCGCTTGGCCGACTTCTCCACCAGCAACGACGTCTCATCGTTTACGTGCGCACACTCTGCCATGACGGACACCTTCGCGTACACTTCGAGCAATCGGATAAATCCGAACGAGTTCACTTTGTAGGCTTCTTCAACTTCGTCGGCGTCGAACTCGAGAATTGGTCCCATGCACGTTTCCAGCACTTCAACTATGGGCTGCAGCAACGTTTTAAGATCCTTGACAGACGGCAGCTGTGCAAGGTACTCGACCGTGCCAAGAACCACGACCGGGTTCAGCGCCACCTCCGCCTTCTTGGATTTCTTCGGCTTCGAAGTAGCCGCCTCAGCACGAAACTTGTTCTTTCTCCATTGCTCGAGAAACTTGGCTAGTTTCGATGTCAAGAACGGAAGTTGTTCCCACTGCACCATACAATCAACCATCGATTCGAGAAGCTTCCTGCTGGAGTTTTCGTTCATCTTCATAAGGTTTTCCACCAGACGTTCCAACAATACACCCTCGGACAAGTCTCCCAGATAGCCGATGATCCTCCAGATCGAGCTGAGCGCTTCCTGATCATAGGGTCGGTCTTCGCTGTACGCGAGAAGAAGCGCTTCGAGCGACTCGACGTTTAGCTGTTCACGCAGGAAGGCCTTGCACTCGGAGTAGCGAGCGTCGCCCATCACCTTCACGTGCACACTCTTGAGAAGATTACCGATGACTTCCAGCACGACAACCTGGCCAACCACGCTAAAGCTTTCGTCGTCTTCATCGTCATCTTCGTCTTCGTCATCCTCCTCGGACTCTTGAGGCTGCTTCAGACGCCGAGACACGAAGTTTAAAGAGCAACGGAGGAGGAGGGCGGCCAACTTGCACACCGATCCGACCGAGACGTGTTCCACAACGTTCGCATAGAAAACCATAGCAGCTTCTGGGTTCTTCCTCACCAGAGCGAGACATCGAGCCACCTGTGATGAGCCACCCACACTTTGCGGAAAGTATGAGTTCAAGAACAAGGAGACAAGCTGCTTCCGTGCCAGAGGACTGTCCCGGTCCATGACCATGCGGCATAGGAGGTCGTTCACCGGAACGACATCGTAGAAGTGCAAGTTTCGAATGCTCTTGATTCGGACCAAGAGAGCGCCAAACTCAGCACGGACCTTCTCGTTTCGATCATTGATCAGTGACGCTAGCTGTAGAACACACGACCAAAGAATGTCAGCAGTCTTCTCAAACCAGGTAATACCCAAGCATTTTGCGTACCATGGGGAGCAGCGGCTTCAGAATTGAGTGCGAGTTGTGGTTGTCCAGGATGAACTGGATGCCTTCAAATACTGCCGCACGGACGCTACTCGATGAGACGTCATTCACCAGATCCACCACAAGCTTTGATATGAAACACCGGATCGTCTCCGCGGGAAGCAATTCCCAGTACACGGAGAGCACCTTGGAGATACCCTCGATCGCTGCAACTCGCAGTGCAGGGTGAGAATCGCCCAGCAGCTCCTCGAACGTGTCAAACTGCTTCTGGAGTGTCAGGTCCATCGTCTCATTGTTGAAAGCTGGATCACGAAGCGGGAAGTTGTCAAAGAGCAAGATGGTAGCCTGCCGCCGGACGGAATCGTTGGGGGCCTTCACGCCTCGCCACAAGATCGGGCTGCAGATACGGTACAGCATCTCGTCGACACCGGGGTGGCGCTTGTTCTCAAAGAAAATCTGCAGCACTGTGCGAACAGCGTTAAAGAGCGAGGTGCTGCCAGCGTGAACTGCGTCGCGAACGTATCGCTGGATACACTCCTCCTCAATCTTCGATCGAAACGCGCCCTTGCTACCAACCCAAGCCTGCGCACATCAGCAATACTCACTATAAGCATCCTTCCGCAATACTCAATAGCTGCGATGATGACCCTACCTTGAAGTAGATGTTGCCGTACTTGACAAGGATCGAGTTGCGTTGGTTCGGGATCTGGTTCCTGATCGTCTCGTTGATATCCTCCACAAACGGCACGTGCAACGTGAACAAAAAGCTCAGAAACGGCACCGCATCCGGCGACCGGAAGAACGTCGGCTGAATGAAGCAGCGCAGCAGAATGTCCCTCAATAGCCCGCTGCTATCATCATCAAAGTCCAGCAGCGGCAGGGCGTCCTTAATCGCGAACAGCCTTCGGATCGGGTGCTTCTTGGAGTTGAAACTCCCCGCAGGCGTAGACTCATAACTACGCACAGTCAGGTACGGCAGCAGCTGCGTCACGAGCGAGTGCGCTCGTCCGCAGAAGTTGTGCTTCCAGCAGGCTTCACAAAGCAGCGAGATGGCTTCCTGCGTGGCCAGCACTTGCGTCGCATCTCCTCTGAGTCTCAGCAGCTGGTCGTGCAGCTCCTGCGCCACTGCAAAGAGCTCTTCCTTGTCGATGGACGCGCCCTTGGTCTCCACCAGCAGCGCCGTGAACTCGGCAATGCACTCGCGGGCCTTGAGGCGGCTGGCCTCCGTCTCCTCGTCCTCGCTGGGGGCCACGAGCTCCACAGCCGCGGGGTAGAAGGCGTCCAGCTGCTCGCGGGGCACCGCGCGCACTTCCTCGTCCACCTGCGCCTTGTCTGGCTGCGTCTGGGCTGAGGCTGAGGCTGAGGCTGAGGCGTCTTCTTCCTCCTCTGCCTCGGCCTCGTCGTCGTCGCTCTTCTTGCTCTTGGCCT
Source organism: Phytophthora pistaciae (assembly GCA_024679115.1). NCBI lineage: Eukaryota > Oomycota > Peronosporomycetes > Peronosporales > Peronosporaceae > Phytophthora > Phytophthora pistaciae. Next base: position 25,467 of record JAIKVE010000126.1, on the reverse strand, counting down.
TGGCCTTGCGCTTGCTGTTACCAGGCTTGCGCCTCTGTACTTTACGCTGCGCCATCACCTGCGCCAGCGGCGCCGCGTCCCCGCCCTTGAGCGCCGCGATGGCCTCCGCCACCGACGCAGACGTAGCCATGTCGATCGGCGGAATTCAAAAACTGGCGGAGTTTTTGATCAAAGGATGTCAGTAATACGAGGGTCTCGAAATTGTGACTTTTGAAGAGATCCACACAAATTTCCCCCCACAAGACACTCAACGATCGTTTGGACGCCAGCAAGCACAGCGCCTGAGTAGCTACAGTACAGTAGACTGATCATGGAGACGGCGGACCTCGTGGTGGACGGCACGCGCACGTCGGGCAAGGACGTGCGCGAGCAGAACGTGACGGCGGCCGTGGCCATCGCCAACATCGTCAAGAGCTCGCTGGGCCCCGTGGGACTCGACAAGATGCTCGTGGACGACATCGGCGACGTGACCATCACGAACGACGGCGCCACGATCCTCAAGCAGCTGGAGGTGGAGCAGCCCGCCGGCAAGGTGCTCGTGGAGCTGGCCGGCCTGCAGGACCAGGAGGTGGGCGACGGCACCACGTCCGTGGTCATCATCGCCGCGGAGCTCCTCAAGGTGCGACTCATAGGGCCCCTTAAGATACTTTTTCATCTTGTTGCCTATTTCTTTAGGTAATTAGTGGGTAATCTTTAGCATTGCTGACGAGGTTGTTATCGTGCTGGTGGTTGTTGACTGCAGCGCGCCAACGAGCTGGTGAAGAACAAGATCCACCCGACGTCCATCATCGCCGGATACCGTCTCGCCATGCGTGAGGCCGTCAAGTACATTAAGGAGAATCTGAGCGTGCCCGTGGACTCGCTGGGCCGTGAGAGCCTGGTGAACGCTGCTAAGACGAGCATGTCGTCCAAGATTCTGGGCCCGGAGAGCGACTTCTTCGCCAACCTGGTTGTGGACGCTGTGACGTCGGTCAAGGTGGAGCAGGAGGGCGCCAAGGGCAAGATTAAGGCCAAGTACCCCGTGAGCTCTATCAACGTGCTCAAGGCGCACGGAAAGAGCGCCCTGGAGACGCAGCTGGTGGACGGCTTTGCTCTTAACTGTACTAAGGCGTCGCAGCAGATGCCCACCTACATCAAGGACGCCAAGATCGCGCTGCTGGACTTTGACCTGCAGCGTCACCGTATGCAGATGGGCGTGCAGGTTGTGGTGAACGACCCGAACGAGCTCGAGCTCATCCGTCAGCGCGAGATCGACATTACCAAGGAGAAGATCCAGAAGATGATCGACGCTGGTGCTAACGTGATTCTGACCACCAAGGGCATTGACGACCTGTGCCTCAAGTACTTTGTGGAGAACGGCTGCATGGGTGTGCGTCGCTGCAAGAAGGAGGACCTGCAGCGCATTGCCAAGGCCACGGGCGGACAGGTCGTGTTGACTCTCGCCGACATGGAGGGCGAGGAGACGTTCGACCCCTCGACGCTGGGTGAGGCACAGGAAGTTAGCGAGGAGCGTGTCGGCGACGGCGAGCTCATCTACATCAAGGGCTGCAAGACGCGCCAGGCCACCACCGTTGTGCTGCGCGGCGCCAACGAGAACATGCTGGACGAGATGGACCGCTCGATGCACGACTCGTTCATGGTAGTGAAGCGTATGCTCGAGAGCAACCAGCTCGTCGCTGGCGGCGGCGCCGTGGAAGCGGCTCTGTCGATCTACCTGGAGAACTTCGCCACGACGCTGGGCTCCCGGGAGCAGCTGGCCATCGCCGAGTTTGCCGACGCGCTGCTGGTCATTCCGAAGACCCTGGCGGTGAACGCCGCCAAGGACGCCTCGGAGCTGGTCGCACGCCTGCGCGCGCACCACAACACATCGCAGAGCGACGCCGCCCAGAGCGACCTGCGCTTCTCGGGCCTGGACCTGCTGGAGGGCAACGTGCGCAACAACCTCGAGGCTGGCGTCGTGGAGCCTGCTATCAGCAAGATCAAGAGCCTGCGTTTCGCCACGGAGGCGGCCATCACCATTCTGCGGATTGACGATCTGATCAAGCTCAACCCTAAGGAGGAGCCCCAGCAGTAGGCTGCCAGCTCCCCGTTGACATTGGGTCAGGTGGTAATAGCGTCTATAATAACACTCATTTCCCACTATCTGTCTCTGGTCCTGTAGTTACCTACTCGTTGCCTTCCGCTTGTTCAGCAGCCTCAGCCTCTCGTCGGTGCTTGAGCTCCACTGCGGCCAGGCGATCCTCGTCCGTGAGCGGTTCACCGTCAAGTTGCATAAGCGTTGGCGCCAGCAAAATGATCGACAAACGGTAGTCGTCGACTTGAGTCACGGGATTCCCGGTCAAGTTCAAGCTTGTCAGCTTGCTGAGCTGCTCTAGAGGCTGTACACCCTCAAGCGTCTCAATCTTTGAAGAGCACAAGTAACCAAACATGTGTGTTAGGTCGAGCTAATCTACCCCAAACGATAAACAATGAAAGGTGTCGTACATTGTTCTGCTGGAGCGATAGCGTGCGCAATGCAGACAAATTCTCAATCCCACTCAGCGTCGAGAGTTTGTTTTCATCCTAATGGCCAAGAAATTGTGTTAGCTGATACCGCAACATCATGATACCGATGAAGTGGAATTTTGACGTACTAATGACAGCGTCTCCAGTTTGGCGGATGCGTCGCTAGCGAGGCTGCTGAGATCTTCAATCGCATTACGAGATGCCTCCAGAGTGGTGAGCGACGGTAAACTCTGAAGACCAACAAGACTTGTCAGCGCGTTGCCTACAGCACGAACACAACGTTGAAATAGTAGTGTAAAGCTGCCGGGGTCTCTCAAATCGACCATATTCAGAGTAGACAGGTACCATTGATCTTGAGCACTGAGAGTGAGCCCGACTCAAGCCCTTGCAGCGCAGCAATTTGATTTCCGGAGATACCTAGCGACTGCAATTGAACAAAGTCAGCACTACATAGTTGTTGATACCAGCAGGATTGGGTGAAGCATTACCTGCAAATACTGCTGCGGAAGTGATGGTGGCGCTGTCAGAGCGTTTTCGGACAAATCAACGCAAACGAGATACTGGAGCTCTGATAGTGGCGAGGCATCGGCAATTTGGTTCTTGGACACGTTCACATAGAGCAAATGTGAGTAGCCCTTGATCGGCTCGAGGCTGACCAGGCCTTTTTCCTGCATACCAAAACGAAAACACTCAGCGTCAACGTAGTTCGAACAGAGCAAATGGGCCAAGGACGTACAACAACGTCGAGAGCTGTGAATGCGTAGCCCGAGTCGTCCACCACACGGTCCACGCGGGACAAGCCCTCCATGTACACTTGCAGATTGGCTTCTTCGGCCATGCTTGATGCTGAAGGATCTTTTGCGGTTCTTACTGTGTCCGTCCGAAACGAGCTACAAGTCGCACGAAGACAAACTAAGCACGTAACTGCTAAAACTGTCTAAAGCCGCAAAGTCGAACTCGAACCGCTGGAGAACTCGCCGCTTGACAATGGCATCGAGCCCGCGACGTCAGTCGTCTACGCTACTCCCCGCCGAGGCCTTTTCAACTGACGACGACTCGGACTGTAAGCCTTCGGTTCTCTTTTCCCCTCATGCCTGATCCTGGAGCTGATTCTTAGTCGAGTAGACTTGCCGTGGCAGATCGCTTTCCGCGTGAAGTTTCCCACCGACAAACTGGGGCTGCGATTCCACCCTGCTCAATTTCCCGACACTGGTAATGGCATCTACAACATCCGTCTGCTGGAACTCACCAAGGCAAGTACATTATTCTGGAGAGTTTGAGCCACCATACTAATAAAATTCTCCCGTAACAGGGTCCCGATGGCAATGGGCCAGCTTACAATTACAACAAGCACCTTCAACCTGGGCAACAACACTTGTAAGTGTGCATCAGTTGTGTTTGCTTTGCTAAGCATGACTTACCGGTGAACATTGTAGAACGCTGCGTCCGGGGCTGTACTTGACCCACATCAACGAAACTCATCTGGTTGAAGTGCCTTGCGACGACATCATCGAGAGGTGAGTAGTCCCCAGTAGAGCCATCCCAACACAACAACTGACAACATTTTTGCTGTGCAGTCTGCAGACAACATCTCGGCCCATTACCTTGAGGTTTATCGACGTTGAGGCAGGTGTCGTCACGCGTCACGAGCTGCGAGACTCCTTGAATCTGGACGGCGAGGCGCTATCTGCTGCCATCGCGCAAATGCCGAGTTCTGCGCAGTCTTCTCCTCGACGACAAAGTTCTTCGCCCAGGAAGCTCGGAGCGGGGCAGAACCCCATGTACAAGATCATTCTCCTGGGGACCGCAGGCGTGGGCAAGAGCAGCTTGTTGGCCGTCGCAGCGAATGGTGACGACGCGTACATGGTACGACCTACATGACTTCACAGCCCCCAGTTACTTGATACTAACACCGTGTCATGACTGCAGGACCGCCGTCCGCCGACTTTGGAGGCCGAGTTCGGCAGCATCGAGTTCCCCGACCCGAGCAACCCCAGCTCGCTCATCCAAGCTCGAATCTGGGATACTGCCGGCCAAGAGCGCTTCCGAGCCATCACCCGTTCTCACTACCGCCGTGCTGACGGTGCTCTGCTGGTCTACGACGTGAGTGACGCCGCTAGTTTCGATCGTCTCGGCGAGTGGCTGCACACGTTGCGCGAGACTGCAGGCGACTCGCTCACTGCCTCCATGGTGCTCGAGAACAAAGTGGACAAGCTGCCCTTACCGTCCCAACCTTCCAGACCCAAAGGGTACGCACAGCCTGACCAAGCCCAGACTTTCTGCGAGGCGGAGAACCTCTTGTTCACTCGCACGACGGCGAAGCTCAACGCTCGAGCGCTGGAATGGGACGGCGCGATGAAAGTCTTCGACGCTGTGAAGCAGCTCGTGCTCAGCATCCACAAGACCCGCACTCGCGTGCTCTCCCCCTCCAAGACCCAAGACGCCGGCACAAGCACAGACCCGGTTGTGCTGACCAGCACCATGACCAAAAAACCCAAAAGTTCGGCAGACTGCGGAGGCTGCAGCTCGCACTAATTGCATGGCAATACTTGCAAGCTGCACGTTTATTTTACTTCTTAGGGTATACAGACAAGATCACTATTGAGACTAAGGAATGTTTGGTCGCACATACTTCTTACACCCAATGCTACGAGATAAAAACCCTGAAGGACCAGCAAAAGTTTATTCGCTCTAGGACGGTCGTATCGTGCGCGACGACAAATGAGTCGACTGCCTCTCGGGGGCTTAAGGAGGCGGCGGCACTTCTTGCGGGGGGCCGAGACCCCCCTCCGTCCAGCTATACACGCAGATAGATACATGTAGATACACACACAGAGATACGCAGAGCTCATCGCCAATGGCGCTCCGCCACGACTTGGGGTCAAGTGTAAAACTGCGGGTCCGATGTGAATCCTTGGCCCCGGTGCTGCAAGGGGCCCACTAATAAAGTAGACCACGTGGCTGGATCCACATACAAAAATGAGGTGTAAACCTTCTATTTGCGAGGTTTCGTGTGGCCCACACCACGGCACTTACGCTTGCGGCGAGTCTGGTTACAGGTTACGTCCAAGGTCGGCACCGCAGGCGTCATCGACTCAGCCATAGTGAGCGCAAGTCAGAGCGAGGACTCAATTCCTGTTCCGCCGCCTCCCAGGGAACTCAGAGAGAGCCATGCGTCGAGCTCTGCCGCCAGCGCTGCTGCTGCTTCTGGTGCTGCTGGCGTCCGTGGCCCACGCGCTCGTGATCGAGAGGTACGCGCGCGTCTAGATGGAGCTTCCTCTCTGTCTCTGTAGCAAGTTGACATTTATTGTGCTCACTTCTTGGGCTCGGTTCTTATTCGCACTGCTTGTTTTCGACAGCCCGAGCTGCCGGTTAATGACACATGTGTACGTAATCCTGTCGATAATGTCGGAAACATGGAGATCCTGACAGTGGTTATGCGTGTCGAAAACTCACAGCTCCGGCGAGTTCACCAACCTGACGCTGCTCGAGACCGGCGGACTGCAGAACTACGAAGTCGTGCCAGGTACGGATACTCTATATTTTATTTATGCATTATTTGTTATGCTGACTTGATTCGTTGTTGTCTTGTGACAGTGTCGCCGTTCACGGCCTGCGAGCCGCTGCGCGGCCAGGACCTGACGGGCAAAGTGGCGCTCGTGCTGCGCGGCGACTGCAACTTTGTGCAGAAAGTGTGGCACGCCCAGCGCGCCCACGCGGCCGCGGTGGTGGTGATGGACAACGAGCTGCGGCACGAGTAGGACCCCCTATTCTCGTTTTATCTATTGGGACCTGCAGCGGTCAACTGACTATCTGGGGTTGTTGCTCGGTGTGTTGCTGCAGACCGCCGTACCACATTATCATGATGAAGGACGACATGGCGAGCAGCGTCCGCATCCCGTCGGTCTTCATCTCGTACGCGTCGGGCGAGTGGCTGCTGGACGCCATGGGTCGCGCCCTTCCGTGGGACCCGCTGCGGATCACGATCGATTCGACCGGAGAACGTGAGTTGGCTGTTACTGTTGCAAGTTTGCATAGTGGTGGGGTAGAGTGTTGACTGACAAGGACGCGCTATGTTGTTGTTGGTGCAGTCCCACAGGCGTCGACGTCGAACCGCCTGCTTAAGCGCGTGATCGCCTACGTTTTCTTGATTTCGATCGTCTGCGCGTTCTCGAGCGGCTTGAGCTTGCTGTCGTCGGCGATTTTCCAGTGGGTTGGGAAGACGCGGCGAACTCATGCCGCCAAGCAGCTGCCGATCGCGAAGTATGAGCGGAATATGCAGCGGACGTTGCTAGAGCACCTGCTGGAGGACCAGTTCGTGCTTGATCGCATCCCTCTTGCGGAGATTGAGAAGGTTTCCAGCGCTAATAACCACGTCCACGCCCGAGAGAGCGAAAGTGTTGTCAGCACCACTGGTGTGACTGCAACTCCGCCTGAGACGGGACACTCGATGTCGAATGGTGATGAAGATATTTATCTCGAGAGCGACGAGGCCAAACCGCAAGAAGAAGAAGAGGAGCTGGTGAAGCACGAAACGACGTACCGGAGCTCGGTGGACTCGGAGTCCGAGACGTGCCCCATTTGTCTGGACGACTTCGAAGATGGAGCCGATGTCAAGGTCCTGCCGTGCCAGCACTTCTTCCATGTCGACTGCATCAACCCATGGCTCGAGGGCCGAAGTGGCCGCTGCCCACTCTGCAAGCAGGACGCAATTGCCACGAGTACGTGAATGACCCAGTATTGCTGCGCACTTTACTCGTGACTAACGATTGTGCTCTTTCCTTTCTCCTTATAGTCGCCGGAGCGTCCAAGAAGATATTTGGCTTCCCGCTGCCGCGGATCGATCAGATTCTCCAGCAAGAGCATGTACGTCTCCATTTCAAGTATGAGCGATACCAAAGTTGGGAGGATTTCTAACGCTATTCTACGCGTGTTTGCTGTACGCAGTGGGTCCACACGTTCTTCCTCATGCTCCCTGCCAGCTTCATCAGCTGTCTAATCGTCAACGCCGCCGCCTCCATCATCGGCACCATGTGGCCGTAAGAAGTCCCCCGTTGCTTCGATGCTCCCCCCGACATCCTCGTTTCTATATCCACTGAGAGGGAAGCACGCAATGCGGGCTCGTAGTATTTATCGCAAAATTCCAGCGGTGGCCTCGCTAATGTATTACTCTGTAAATGCACTCACGCCTAATGATTCTGTTGTGTTCCTGCTGCTTGTTTTACAGCTCCGCATGCTTATCCTTGTGGTGTTTCCTCCACCAGGCACGAAGGCCTTTGTCCTCTGACGATTTCTGCTTCGCAGGCTTCTTCTCCTTCTTCATGAACTGCCACCATCTTCTCTTCTTCGGTTCAGGCTCGGGAAGCGGGCGTTGAGACCAGCGACGCAGCTTGATGAAGGCGTATCGAAGCTGTGTGCGCGTCGAAGTCATTTGGTGGAACTGGTTGACGCCCAGCAGTTTGAAGATGGAGAGCGCGGCCTTGTACGGGTCGGCGTACGACGCCACCAGAGACTCTTCGTCTTGCAGATCCGTGGGCTTCGGGCCGATAACTGACCGCTTCGATCCAGGCGCCTTGGGAACGGAGATCGACTCGTATTCCGTCGCTGTAGTGTCGCCTCTCAAGTCCGCGAACCCTTGCTGGACGAGCGCCAACGCGTCGCTGCCCGACATCCGAGAGAAGTACACGGCACCAGTGGCCCCAAGCAGAACGATCATCGCCACGAAGTGTTTTCGACCCGCAACTTGCAGGAACACAAAGGACATTACCACTTCAAACACTACCAGGCACACGAAGGTGAGTTCCAGAGCGGTGCTGGCGATGTGGCCGCGTCCGGGACTGTAGGGCAGCACATACAGCATGTTGTACTTGGTGGTGCCGAACTTCAGGTAGAAGTAGAGTGCTCCGAACGGCGTGATGATGGGCGTGATCACGGTCCCGAGCAAGACAACGAGGAAGACGCTCAGCACCAGCGCGTATTCGTGGCCATACGAGAACGCATTGGGTCGCAGCGCCTTCTGCACTTCCAGAGACGTGATGGAGCGCGCGTGCACCCACGGTTGCAAGGCCATGGTATCCGCACAGCGAGTGATGTCGACAATCGAGCCGAGGAACGCACGCTGGCACACGTACGAGATGAAGAACGTCCCGGACACTTTGTAGAGGAACGACTCGATGTACGAGCGTCCACCAGTCTTCTCGATGTCCGACAGTGCCAGATACACGGCTGTGACTCCGATACTAGGCAAGATGACCGAACTCTGTTTGAATCGATAGAGGATGGTGTTAGTCGCTGCCGATGTTAATGAATTACAGCATGGGATGTTCACGTACCACGACCAGATAGGTGAAACCTTTTACGAGGAAGCTTTTGACACGGCGTGAGTGGCTGAAGGACGGCTCGGACATTGTCAAATGGAACAGGAAGGCCAACAAACACCAATTCACAGCAATCTGTACAATAAAAATCAAAGTTAACCATGAGAAGATAAAAAAATTCAACAATGCAAACACTTACCAGCAGTAGCGATGGCAGATACGATGCCACCATCGTGAGCAGCATTGTGTTCCGGCGATTGAGTCCACGGTACACGTCACTGCTCGAGTCGAGTTTGATGAACATGAGTACAGCGGTGGGTGTCGAAAACAACATCAGCAGCACCAACGTAGCTATCTGTCGCGACATAAAGGCCACGGATCTGCGGACCGTGTACGGTCGGTACGCGAGACTTTGCCAGATCACATCGTCAGGCTCGGGGGCGCTCTTGAGGATGACACTGCGAAGCACAGGGGCGAGTTGCTCCGTCACCGAAGCTTCAGGCTTCTTCAAGGACGCCAACGGTCTCTCGCGAAAGCCTCGGCGTTGGAAAGACTCGGCTGTGTTGATCACGCGACCGATACACGTCTGACCACGGACGTTCCGGACGAAGGCGTTGCGCGTTGCAGTCGAGTCGAAGATGACGAAGGCGGCGCCCATACACTTCCGCTTGCCGAACTCTTCCAGCGCGTCCTCCGGGAAGAAGTCGAGCTCCTCGCGCAGAGCGAAGATCCTCCTCGCCGCGGACCTGTCGTACGCCTCCACAGTGTTGTCGTCCACGAGACTTTCGTACATGGTCTCGAACTGACTATCGGATCTGCTGCCACGCTTGACTTTCCCCGCTCTTGGGCTGTGTCTCGGACAGCAACACGTGCAGCAGTAGCAGCAGCACTCGCTCACCTTCTCATGGCGGTAGACGTATCGTCCCGGCTTGCAGCGTAGATGCCACCAGGCCACCTCAAGAGGCTCTGGAGCCATCACTGACCCCGGACAACATAGTAGGTTGTAAGACAGCGTGCCGTTCTCGTACGCCTCGTCGAACGCTAGAATCCGGCTCAGCTTCTCCGAGAGGACGCGTCGACGTTGGAGCAGTTCGTGAACAGCACGAAGATCCCGCAGTACCGTGATCTCGTGGACTGAACCTTGTGGAGGGATAGCAGTTTTTAAGGCCTCGAGTAATGAGCTGTGCGTCGTGTCGAGCGGGAGTCCGTGCTGGATGAAGATACTGCGAGCCCCCACGATGTGCTTTGCTCGTTTACGCAGCGCAGACGCAAGTTCATGTTGTCTTCTCAATAGACTGAGTACTGCGAAGGCTACGAGGTAGCAGTAAGCCACGTGGGCCCAGTACCAATCGCTATGCAGCGGCACGTTGCTGAACGTCGTGGCTTGGTACGTGTCACCCCCTTTTTGAGCTCGAGCACTGCCTGGCACGTAGTTCTACACCACCACAACAACACGTTAGTAAGATGTTTCGTGTACCTATAGAGAGAGCTGTATAGCCAACTTACCACTGGTAGCATCGCCGCGAGGCTGAAGAAGCTGAGGATGGCGAACAAGTGACCGCAATCTCGGAAGAAATGCATGATCAGCGCCGCTGGAATCCCACACGTTGAGCTCACGTAGTCACCACTGGGTGAAACCTCCCAGAACTTCCTCATCCGTTCTTTCAGCGTCGCTCCCTGCAGTTCCCCGTACTTGGCATCGAACGCATCGGAGGACAAATCATCGTAGTTACTACGTTGGAAGAGCGCCTCCTGGTGGCCTCGCCAGATCGGCAGGTCCACTCGTTGCACCCTCCTCCACGCGAAGAAGGCCATCCCCCCGATGAAGATCAAGACGTTGAACAGCAACTGGAACCAGATCCCCTGCCATCCCTCCTCACTGCCCGCAGCGATGGAGACCACAGATCGCTCCGCACTGAGTTGGTAGAACTTGTCCACGTCGGTGCCACCCAGCGAGTAGTCGAGGTAGAATCGACCCGGGACTCTACCGAACAGCGAGAACTTCTGCTTCTGCTTCTGAGCCTCTGTAGCGTTGCTGGCGTGAGTGAACACTAGCGTCCGTGGCGCTACCAGCGAGTCCATCCGCGTGCCGTTGCCGTCCGTCAACGTCAAGTCCACGAACATCGGCGGCGCGTTCGGAGGCACCCACGTGTCGACTTTGAGCTCCACGCGCGCGTCCTGCATGACCGTCGTGATGCCTGACGGCACGTTCACCACTCTCACGTCATCCGCATAACCTCCCAGAGCCAGCAACGCCGTGGCGACTGCTATCCGCAGTAGAAAGCGCGGCATGAACGCCATGCCCGCTATCGCCCCCAGCTCCGATCGCATTGTCATAAGATATATCAAAGGGATCCTTTGGGGACCGCCCAAGAGCCGTCACATCCAGGATATCAGCGACCTTTCATGATACGAAACGTGCGGTCGTCGTTCGTCTACAACTGCAACGCTTGACTTGCATTATTTCGTGGGGTTTTAGCTTAAAAGTAAGGGAAGGAGTTGGTCGACCATGAGCCGAGTGAAGCGTCCAGCATCCCCGTGTCGCCACCGACGCGAGCGAGACGCTCGTTCACTAGAATCTCGTAGATTTCGTGGGCCCGTTTGAGGTCGCGACCTCTCCCCGATCGACTGGCGAACAGGTCGTAGAGTTCTTGTCGGAGCTGCAATAGCTGCAGTGCATGAGCAGCTCGAGTCCTGTCCATCGGTGGATTACTGCTACCATCTTCAGCTTGTGAGCTTGTGTAGGCGGGCGATGGGTCGTGGTAGATGGCTTCAATGGCCGCCTCGAACGCCGCCTCTTGCGTCCGCCACTTGAGCGCCAGCGACCGCCACTCCTTGTCCTCATTCTCCTCTCGGATTGACAGCGATCGCTGTCGTTGTCCTCCTCCGTCTCGTGTTGCTGTTGTTGGCTTCTGCATGGGGGCGTAGGTTGACACACTCAATAGACCATTGCGTAAGAGCAGCAAGGCGACGGACGTGAACACGCGCAGAGGCATGAAGGCGTTGAGTTTGCGTTGACGCAGCGAGTTGTGGAAGATGTTCCGGAGCTCCCGTTCTGTGGGGCCAAGAGAGAGCGGCGTGAGGGTCTCGACGAACGCGGCGTCGTCCAGCAGCTTCACCTGGCTGGAAGTGTCGTCCACGGAGCGTGACGCTGCGAGACCGAAGAGTTCCTGCACCCAGTACGAGAAGAGGTGGAAGTGGTTCATCTCGCCGCGGTATTTGATCAGCAACGCCAGCACCTCCTCGAAGTAGACCCACTTCGGCTCTTCAGCTGCAGTAGAAGACCACAACTGCATCGATTTCTGCTGCTGGTGACGGACGATCGGACTCCTCGGAGCTTGCGCGTAGTACTGCTTGGAGTGGAACTGGTTGAAGTTCGTCGGACGCACCATCGCACTGGTACGACGAGGTGACCCCGCCGGACGTCGACAAGTACCAGGGGATTGGAGATAATGGTTCTCTTCTGTCTCCGTCTCGTTGACCGACGACACGGCCGCTGCTTGAGTGTCAGGGTCCACGAAGTAGGACGACACTATGGCCTCGAACTGGTGATAGCCGTTCGTCGGCAGATACTGCCGATACACGACGTTCTCCACCTCGGTGAAGTGCGCGTCGCTCTCGACGATGGAGTTCTCGTCCTCGACTCGGAACAACAGCTTGGCCAACTCGAGAGCGTGGGGCACATCGATCACCTCGCGCATGGTCACGGGGTGGAACATCGGCTGACGGTGATACGACGAAGACGCCGTGCCCGCGGGGCTGTCGTCGCTCGACAGGCGGTTCGCACACAGATAGCGACACACGCAGCAGAAGACGAGTTCCTCCTCTGAGCGTTCACTGGCCATGAACTCTTGGAAGCGCTTCACATCCGCGTCGATGTCGGCGAAGTCGTTGACGCTCTCATGCAGACTGGTCACTGCGGCGTCGATCAACTGCGGCAACCCCAGTCTGCACCGGAAATGCTCTCGAGTGACTTGCTCGATGCTGAACTTGACTGGCATCGCCTGTTCCCCGGGTTGGTCAGCAGCGACCGCCCTGGAGAAGAGCTGGGGTCGTTGTTGTCTCCACTCGGTGAAGGACAAGGCGAGGTGGCAGCGTGAGGCGATAATGTCTGTGAGACGGCGTGGAGGCAGCTCCTTCAGCTTCCCGACGATGGTATCGTAGATGTCCGAGATGAATTGCTTCAGTGAGACCAGCCGCTTCCTCTGCTCTCGTGAAGCTAATGCGAGGGCTAGTAGAGACTCCGTTTCAGCCATAGCTTCTCTTGACGCCGGGTAATACGTCGCAGAGCTCCACAAACTGTCGTCGAGATGCAGCTCCGCGTAGTTCTGTAGTCGCATCGCGTCTCGCTCTCCAAATGGAATGTTGATCGAGTTGTCGTCGTAGTCGGCGAGTGTGTCTCCATCAGAGCGGGCATCGATGTCGGTCGACTGACTTGCGTCCGTGCCATCCTTGTTGTCCTGTATCTGCTGGTCCAAATCGTCTAGCAACTCCGTCTGCGCCGCGTCGTCGCTGTCCAAATCGTCACTCCTGTCGTCCAGCACCAGCTCTTCGTCGTCATCTACGGGTTTCTCCTCCGGCACGGTGCCTAGCACAACGTGCAGTGAGCCTACCAAGGCTTGAGCTTCTTGCATCGTTTGCTGGAACAGCTCGACATCTTCATCGTCAAATATCTCGGAAGGTGCGACACTGGGCGGGCGAGGAGGCAACGCGTGATCCTCATCATCAGACAACGCAGCACTTTCACTGATGGCTGCGTCCTCCTCATCCTTCACGCTTCTCACTTCGCCACGTTGGAACAGAGTGATGACCGACGCCAGCTCCCGGAACGTCGTCAGCAGGCGAATGAGCGCTTGTCTCGGGTTGGGCTTGCTCTGCTCGGCGGGCTCTTTGACTTCCAACTCCTTGTTCGCACTCTCGCTATCGTTTTCAGTCGAGACTGGAGGAATCGCCACTACAGCGGGCGTGTTGTCGATGGGGACAGGAGCTGCTAGTGTCAGATCATTGTCACTGCCCAATTGGAGCGTAGTCACAGCTGAGAGCTTGAGCTTGGCACTGCGTCGTCGGTTCAGCAAGTACGCGCGGACGTTGGCTTGCATCAACTCCACTGCGGCGTTCTCTTCTCGTCGTCGCAGAATTGTTCGCATGACGGCGCGACGGTGCAGCGCTAGCTGGCGATCGCGGAAGCCTCGATACGAGCGCTGGATATCCATTGCTGCTGCCTGCTTCTCTACGCGGAGAGTGATGCGAGTCTGCTCCTTCCGCGCCTGGTACTTCTGGAACGCGGCCTGCAGTCGCGTGGCTGCGAGATGAAGCTCCTTGGTCGAGTCGCGCTTGGAATTCAGCGAAGATCTGCTGACGGACGACGCGTCTCGCTGTCGTCTCCACTCCGCTTCTTCATCATCAATCTCGCCTTCGCTCTCTTCGTCACTCTTCTCCAGAATATCCTCGTGCTCTCGTCTCCTCTCTCTCCTTCTCAACTTGTACGCCTCCTGCGCTGCAGCTACAGGAGGGCCAGCTTTCATCTGTCGCTCAAGCTCTTCCACCTTTTGTTCCAGCGTCTTGTTCTCTTCGAACGCGCGCGCGTATTTCTCGGACAACGAGGCCAATTGATCGTGCTGTTGGTTGTTCTTCTCGTCCAAAACGTTGAGTTGGTTGATCAGCCGAGCGACTGCGGCGTCGTATCGCTCGCGGATCTCATGGAGCAGCTCGCTCTGCTCTTTGCAGATGCATTTGATCTGTCGAGCCAACTCGTGGAAGCAATACGAGTAGATCTGAGTCTCTTGGCTGGTGTACTCGACCATCAGCCGTCTCCGCTCAGCCAGCACAGCGGAGTCCGTCTCCGTCTCGGGGCCACCAGGTTCACTATTCTCCTCAAACTGTGGCATGGTGGCGCGCATCTTGTCGAGCGTTTGACGGAGATACAACACTTGCTGGCGATTGTTCGGTGTCAACGCAGGGAACACGACGGTCTCCCATTGTCCTTGGGCGTTGAGCGTCGACTTGTACTGGTTCGGCGGGTAGTTTTGCGGTAACAAGACCGAGTTGGTCTCCACAACGAAGAACTCGCGCGGGATCATGGAGATCTCGGTCAAGTCGGAGCTGTCGTCCTTTAATCCACGCGAAGTGGTGGGAGATTCCGCATCCGTTCGACTGCTTCGAGGTATTGGCACGTGTATGGACGCTCTTGGAGACGGTCGGATGATCTTGACGGAGCTGTGCTTCCTCGCACTGCTGCTGCCAGTCGACTCGCCTCCATCCACGCGCTTCCGAGAGAAGAAGCCACCGGCTTTGCTGTCGGCCAAATTCAAAGGAGGCAACATCGGTTAGTACAATAGCAGAATGAACCACACTATTCATCGCAAAAATACATGCAACACACACGTAGCAAGAACTAAAATTGCACTTGCGGGGGGATATGATACCGTTCTCTCTCGGAGGATTCAATAGCGTTCATTCCTCCGACACTTGTCTGATGGACAAATACTTGCAGTAACTTTCCCGAAAGATACTGCGTTCATGTAAAATATTTACACTTGATGCGCCGGGATGTCGTTGGGCTCGTCGTCTTCGAAAGACTCGAGCGGGTGCGCCGGCATGGTAATGAATAGTTGCTTCATTTTGCGCTGGAACCGCCGCGCGTACGGCTTCGGCGGAATGGCAGACACTCCTTTGCGTGACTTCCGCAGGACGCGCACCTTGTAGGCGCGCTCTAACCGCTTGGACACCGTCCACTCCTGTAGAATGTCCACCAGGCCGAAGTAGTACTTGCTTGGACCGGAGACTTGGTGCGCGTGATACGCGTGGCTCTGAGGGTAAACCGCGCGCTCGGTAGGAGCCCCTGAGCCCTGCGACACATCGGACAAGCGACCTCCAAAGGAGACCTCGGAGGACTCAGACGCTCTTGTGCCTTCCGACAGGACGTCGTCTTCACTGGGGGAGCGATGCGTCCCGACCAGAGTAGGCAGGAACTCGGCATCGGTCTTGAGCTCGTGTCTATCGGCACAGAACGCCGTGAGCTCCACGGACTTCCGGCGTGAAATTCCTCGCTTGTACTGGGTCGTGATGGTGAAGTGCGAGTAGTGTGTACCGATCAAAAGACTGTAGTCCATGATGCCGGCACTGGCGAGGTAGTTGCTGTCGCGCGTGAGCTGCTTGACGAGTTTCGTGGCGGTGTCGGTATCCAGCTTCAGTCTCTTCTTCAGATCATTATCGCGTAGCGTGATGTCGGGGTAGTGCTCTTCTCCCGGCAAGAAGCACGGCTCCCCTGGCGCGCCACCGAAAGTGAAGAACCGGTTGCACTTGGAGCAGCGGTACTTCTCGCCTAGCACACACGCGGGGGCATTGCGGTCAACCCAGGACCCCTTGATGTCGTACCTGCGATGAATGACCTCGGTCGTGCCCAAGAAGTTCCCCATCACGATGAAGTAGAAGATCTGGCCGTACATCTTCATGGCGTGGAAGCCAAAGAAGCGAGGCAGCAGCGTCCCAGGGTTCCACTTGAGGTAGCGCAAGTAGCTGGGCAGCAGTCGCAATAGCACGTCCTTCTCCTTCGACGTCGTGCTCTTCACAAGATACTTGCGGTCGCACGTGTTGAAGACGAAGGCGCCACTCCGACCTTCGCTGATACGCTCGTTGATCGTCGAGCGGAACGCGAAGATGTACTCGGCGTCGTTCACGCCGTACAGCTGACGGATGGAAGCGAACACACGCGGCTGGAAGTCGTAGAACTGCATCTCTGTCAACGCCATGGGCATGAAGGTGAAGCGCATGTTGCTCGGGTTGTCGCGCGGCTCCTCCACGACTCGAACGGTCGAGCTTCTCATCTCGCGCAGGATCGGCATGGATCTTGGCGGGATCGTCATGGACCCCACGTCATAACTGGACGAAGCTGAAGACACGAGTTGTCTGATTCGACGCTGGGGAGACCGCTGCCAGTCCAACTGGAACGTGTGGTTGTTGCCGTTCTCGCGTCGCATCCGATGGTGATGCTGGATCGACTCGATGATGCCGTTTGTGGCCATGTGAATCATCTGCTTCCGCAGCGCCACATTCAGCTGAGGGTTCATGAGCTTCTCTTCGTGTTTGTGCGAGTCGTCGTGCTTACTGTCGCTCGCCTCAGTGCACTCCGAGTTGGTAGCGCAAGGCGAGAACGATCCGCGCATGGCCAATCCATTCCCACACGGAGACTGGAGCGCAGAAGCTGCTTTATCATCGGAGTAAACCGAAGGGAAGTACGGCGCATTGACCACGATCCAGACGATGATGTTGACACAACCCCTTGAAGCGTGCATGAAGGCGCTGAGATCGATGAGTTCCTTGAATAACGTGCCCCCCAGCACACTCTTAACCGTCGCGGTGTTGGTCATCGCAAAGAGGAAGATCATCAGAAACGACCACGAAATGAAGACTGCACACGTCAACATTCCGTTCGACAGCACGCGTCGTCGCACTTCGAACGTCTCCTCGAGTCCACGCCGTAGCCGAGAGCGGACGTACGCCATGCACGCGAGCCCGAAGAGCAGATACACCACGACGCACACGTGGTACAGGATCCACTGGTGCCAGAAGAAGCCCGGCATGTCCGTGTTGTGGTGGAACCAAATGAACCGTTGATCTCCCTCACTCTCCGCCTTCAGGCAGTCCGGACTCGTGTCGTTCTTGTCGACACACTCCACCTCGGCGTCGCCCAGGAACCAGAGCACAAGGCCGCACACAATCCCACTGAGCACCGAGTAGAACCAATAGACGCGGAAGTTGTGCGCGTACGACGTGAAGGGGTTCGTGATGGACTGCACCATGTCGATCGGGATGGCGAAGAACCAGAACTCGCCGGCGATGAGCAGCGCCTGCGTGATCGCAGCGATGCGGAACGGCAGCACCACGGAGTCCGCCGAAAACTCGGTCACGCAGTATTCCGCCACGTAGATGATGGCCAGCAGTAGGTCCACGAGGCTCTTGCTGAAGATCAGAGGGTTCGGGTGCGCTCTCACCGCGGGACTCGTGAGGAACGACACGATGATGACCAAAGTGAAGGCGCTGGAGGCGATAGCCCCCAGGAACAAATACTCGTCCGCACTGTAGCTCCCCACCAGTGCAATAGTGGAGCAGGCTACACCCACGAGCACCAGCAGCCCGGCGATTGCAACGACGAGACCGGAGCACGGCCCCGTGACTAGAGCTCGGAAGCAGCTGCACATGGACAGCAGTCCCGCGCGATGGCGGCTGCGTTGCCTGTCGAGCCGCGACTTGGACAGCTTCTCGATTGGGTCACTGGACAGCGAAATGGAGCAGAAGGACCCACTGCAGAGAGAGAGAGTTAGCGTTAGAGGTGAGGAATGACACAGAATGACACAGAATCGAATGACGCACTGGTCTCGTCCGCGCAGCAGCGCGTCGCTCTCGGAGGCCGGCGGCGGGTGCCCCATACAGGAGCTGATAGACGCAGCGGGCAGGTTGGGGAGTGGCCCTGCTGCGCGTGCAGAGCGCGGGGGCGTGACGGGTGCACGCACGCGCAATGAGGTGAGGAGGTGTGGGGCCAGGCGAGTGGCTGCTTGACGACTCTCTGCCAGCTGGACATCTGATTGTACCGCGGTTTTGGTACAGTAGGTCAGAAATGTAATTTTAATGGAATTGGGATTGTGGACGTCGGAGGACATGGCAAGTCATGTTGAAGTGATACGGATGGACCCTTTATGGACCCATTTTTTAGGAGAAGAAGCGACGGAGGACGCGGTGGCGTTGGGAGGTAACGACGGCGCCGAGGACGCAGCCAGCGAGCACGGCGGCGCCGAGTGTGGCCCAGTTGGTGGAGGCAGCTTCGCTTGGGCTTGGCACGAAGAGCTCGTCGGTGTCGGGGCCCATGGTCACGCTGGCGGAGCCGTTGGAGAGCATGGACAGGGACCGCGTCTCTCGCTCCAGGGATTGCAGGAACTCCTTGGACACGAGACGCTTCTGCTTGAGGAACTGGCGGCAGTACGTGCGGGGCTGCTGGAACAAGCGGATGCGAGAGCTGGAGAGGCGTAGCTGTGGTTTGAGATACAAGGTTTGTAGGTTAGTGTTCACAATGATGCTTAACTCAGCGGTGTAAGGGCGCTACGTATCGTACCCGAACTCCGATGGCATGAAGAGCTGTAAGGATGTCGGTCATGTTATCCTTCATCACATCGTATGAAACGATTGTTAGTCAGAGCGAGACAGCGAGCGAAGAGTAAAAGGAGTGCATACCACATAGCACTTCGCACTACTGGGCTTCTTCCCCACGGTGCACGTCACAACGTGCTCGAGTTTGGGCTCATTCTCGGCGTAGGCGTGAACAGCTAAGCAATACAACGTCGTTAGATCAGACCATGAACAGCGCAAAGCTCGACACGGACGTACCCTGGAACACCTTCTCATCCGAGTCGTCATCCCCCACGACAAAGACAAACTCCGGGACATCCACCTGCTCTTTCAGGACCTTCAGAACCAACGACACTGCCACAGCCTTGCTGACTCCAGACTGATGCACCTCCACGTATCCTTTCGCACGGTTGATCGTCGCCTCACCGCTCTGTAAATGGCAATACAAACTGAGAACATCCATCGGATAGAATCAAACACTACAGTAGTACAACCGTACCTCAACAATGTGTCGAAGTTGGGCGCAGAGCTCCAGTGACTGGATCTCGCCGTACTCTTGGTCGCTGTTGCGGTAATCGTACAATAGCGACGCAGCATTTTCGACAAGGAAGGACCCATTTGTTCGCGCGGCATACGCCCGCATAACGCGTTTCGCGTCATCTTTCCAGTCGAACGTCTGCTTGTCCTCATCGCATACACACTCCCAGTCCCCTTTGCCAGCTTTTCGGATGAATAATCCGTTCTCGGCAATGAGATTCAAGTTCGGGATGGAACCAAACTGGGTCTCAAGCGCCTCTCGCTGGGTGTTGCTGGTGACAAACACGATGTTGCACGGATCGGCACACAATGTCCGCAGATTAGCACGCGTTTCGTCCGAGATCGGCTTTCGAACTTTCCCGTCAATGTATCGAGCAGCGGATTGAACGGTACACTCGCCACCGTACCGATCGCTCACGTCAAAAGTCTGTAGAACTTGATCAGCACATTCGCCTCGGTATGAGTACTGAGCCCCCTCCTCGTCCAAAATACTGGCCGTCGAGCTCAGAGTTCCGCCATAGTCAAGAATGTAGAGGCGACGCGAAGTGCTGGTGCATTTCTTGACTAAATCGTCAACATCCAGGCTCACGAAGCCTGACTCGAACCGCATAACTCGAAAGTCAAACCCAAAGCCAACTTGAACGACTTCTCCGGACGAGGCATCTTGTGTCTTGTCAGTCACAGCTTCAATGTCGGCTAGAAGTCGTACACCCCACGGCGTCGCATCGGATTTCCCCACCAGGAACTTGTAGTTCAGGTAGAATCGGTTGTGTTTCTCGTAGTAGCTCATCGAGCAAGCTTTCGCAAACGCAGCCGCCATATCGTCGGTCTTCCACGGGTTCACCGCCAGACTACCGCTCAATATGCGGCTGTAGGCGCTGAACTCCGACACGATCATGATGCCAAAGCTGCGATCCAGACCGCCAACATCCGCGCTCCCACGTGGACTGCTCCACCCCGTCGAAGCTCTGGATTTGCTCAAAATGTTTCGGTGCTGGGCGATCATATACTCGAAAGGAAGAAGCGAAAGCCCCCCGCGAACGCAAGTGTCCAGGTAGACGTCACACATCCGCCAAAGGATGACTCGCTCAGCACACGTGGTCTTCCGCTTCTCCTCAAAGTACACCACAACGCCTCCAGGAGGGGCGTACCGGCGGTTTATCTCCTCCGTGAACTTCAGTACGTACTCACGAGTGCGGTGGTAATCGTTGGGCCTGGAGTCGAGCGCGATCCCGATCTGCACGAGCACGACGGACCCTCGTTTATCCGGATGAGTCGCTAAGAAGCGATCGAACGCGCGAAGCTTCAACGGGATGGCAGTGAGTCCTTCCAAGCGGTCAACAGATCCAATCACGAGTCGGCGCTGCGTTGGGTCTCTCCCTGCTGTGATGGCATTCTTGACATGCTCAGCGAAGTCTAGCGCAGCGCCATTTGCATCGGCTTGGTTCTGGTCGAGCATTTCGTGCAAATGCGTCACGTCGGGCTCGACATGCGAGCACGAAATGTGAATCTTGCGTCCGTTGTACTCCATCACCAGCATCCCATTCGGACACGTCTTGTAATCCAGCCCCAGCAGCCGCTTGCAACTCGTGAGGAAGTGTCTCGCATGCTCAAAGATCAAGAATCCGATGTGATCCGCACACAGCATCGCACGCAGGATCTCCGTGCGCATGGCAAGACATCGAAAGATCTCGCTCGACGGGAATGGTACGTGCAGATACATCGTCACGATCGCAGTGCGCAGGCGACGCAGCAAGTAGGACGGCAGCATCAAGAAGTGGAAGTCGTGGAGCCACACGAGATCCCCATCATGGTAGCTCTCCACCACTCGACGCGCGAACGTCCTGCACTCCATCGACGTCAGTATCTCCTGTACAGCACAGTATCCCATCAACCTCTGCACCCCCTACCTGTTCACGCTGCAGTAGTCGGACCAGCACATGTCCTGAGCCGCGGGATTCCACGACACGGGGTCGCACCACGCGCTCTTGACTCCGGAGTTCTCCTCCTTCTTGCCGCCTCCGAACCACGCGTGGTCTCTCTTCTTCTTCTTCTCTTCGCAGTCCAACTGCAGCTCGGCCGAGTTGTAGACGTCCACGACGTTGTGGAACACGGGCCAGAGCACGCCCTTGCAGAAGCCCTGGAAGTACCGGTGCGCCACGGGCGGCTCCAGGAACACGGGCACGCAGCGCAGCGCCAGCAGCTGCTTCTCCAGCGCCGCCTCCTCGCTCTTGGCCACGAACACCTCCGGGCAGCCGATGAAGAGCGGCGAGTACTGGTCCGCGTCCCTCACGAGCGTCCGGTAGAGCATGGCCGTGGCCCCCGTGGCCCACGAGACGCTCCAGCCGCTGGCGGACGCCTCGCTGCGCTCGAACACGAGCGGCAACACGTTCACCACGATCAGCACCGTCTTGGGCGGCGAGCGCATTGCCATTGGCATCGGTTAAGTGTATGTATGGGTGACCTTCACTCCGGCGGTGCACTGCGCGCGACTCGGCGGGTTTCGGAATGAGTTGAAGTTAAAATAGGGAGGTACTACACCCCTTGAAGCTCCTCTTATTTGCTGAATAGTATCAAAAAAAACCTGATCGGATCCCTATGATACCTACGGGTGGATTGGGCTGAGTCATCCTATTCAACGCGTTCGAAGATGAAGAGAGACTGGGAGTTGGTCCAGGACACGCGTTGGTTTGCCAGGTGCTGGACCATTTGGAAGTGCTGGGACCGTTGCAGGGTGTTTTTGTAGTCGAGGACGAGCGTCCCGGGCCGGAGCTCGGTCTCGAGCTTGCGTTGGACCTGCTGGTACAGCTCGGCGTCCCAGCACTGCGACGTAAGTAAGAGGATGGAGGTTTCCTGCACGGACACCGTGAGCATGTCGGCGCAGATGAAGCGGCATTTGTCCTTCGGAATGTGAAGATCTTCACGGATTCGCTCGGCCTGCTCGTGCAGGAACGGCAGGATCTCAACGCCCACGCTGGAGAGACCGAGAGCGATGGCTGCGAAGAGGACGAGTGATCCAGAGGAGGACCCGAAGACCGTTAGGTTTGCAGGCTTCAGAGCACGTGCGATAGCATCCACCATGGGGCGTTGCGTGGAGAGGTTCAACCACGTCGGGAACGGGGTGCTGCCGAACGCAAAGTTCTCCGCAGAATACTCACTCTTGGAGCCTGAAAACTCTCGTTGAGCTTGTAGGAGCCCCCGGTGGAAAGCGATTCCCTGCTCTTGCGCTCTCAACCTCGTGATCAGCCGCTTCAGCTTCTCGACGTCAGCTAAGTCGGCACCTGGAAGGTTGTGGCTCGACAAAACATCGTCAAGATGCGCTACAGCATCAAGCTCTTCTTGGAGTCTTTGATGGCGCTCCTGCTGAATGGTCTCGATTGTAGGAATCTTGTATCGAGTGTATCTCCGGGTGTCAGCCAGCAGCTCAGCAATCTCCTCAATCTGAGTCACGATTGAAGCGCATGAACTCTCTTGCTGGTTGGAAACCTCAGCTGTGTCCTGTAGAAACGCTGTATCGATCGTTTTTCGGAAGCGTTGAAGGCAGGAGAGGATCTTCGGAAGCAGCTTTTGTAGCGCACGCTTTGAATCGGATCCATTTCCACCTTCACGCAAAGCAGTGTGGACGCTGTGTGCCGCAGATTGAAGCTAGGAATTCGGGGGGAGATAATGTCAATAACATCGCAGTTAGATTTAGCGCTCAAAGTGTTAGCTGCAGTACCTGCTTGAGAACGCAGCAGCAGTCTTCCCAGCTCAGAGACACCATGCTTGCGAGCGATCCTTTTGCAGCGTCTCTTCGAAGATACCGTACATATATACCGTACAGCCAAAGCGCTGTCTATTAGATCGTGTCGTACTTGTGTGTCCATCAAAGAAACACGACAACAGCGGTGACGTTGTCGCCACTACCCCTTGCGAGCGCCTCATGGACAAGAACTTGCGCGGCTTGAGACTGCTGGGCGACGGGTACGGCTCCCACCATGTCCACAACCTCTTGGTCACTAAGAACATCCCAGATGCCGTCGCATCCCAGTACGAAGAAGGGATAGTCGGCCGCTGGTTGTAGTCTAGAGGAGACACGGCAAGCAAAATGGCGTCAGAGGTCACAAGTGCACCGTTGGGTTACAGGCTTACTGACCTGGTTGCGCTGGTGTGTGGCTTCGCAACCACAAACTGCTTGAGATCCCGGTCTCCAAAGCTCCTGTACATGTAATGCATTTATCCGTGTGAGAGCGTTGCACCATTACAACTAAAACAAAGGTGGCAGGCAATTTACCGGGAGACTGCAAGCACGCCAGACACGCGCTCTTGTATGACAAAGCCGCCAGCGTGGATAATTCTATCCATTTCGTCGTGATCACTAGCCTTGTGATCCTAAGCGACACTCGTAAGGTCAAGCTTTAGCAGTCGAACTGAAATTACGAGAACCTTACCTTCGAAAGTCGAATGGCGTTCCCTTTGTGGCTTACCACGGCACGGCTGCAGGTATCACGGTATTCACTGTCAATGTGATAGCTCCACTATTCTCCCATGTTGTTCACATTCCACGCACCTATCTCCAACATTGGCCACATAAAGCGTTTTGGTACCATCTTCCTCCAGCAACACTGCAGTCACCGCCGTGGCGCCCACCGAGCCAAAGAACGACTGGCAGCACTCCATATCCGAGATCAGAAAGCCCCTGCAAGTCCACAACAGCATTCCATCAGACAACCACCTCCTCTCCACTACTGTCAACACCAACACGTTTACCTTTCAAGACACTGCTCGACTGTGCAATCCTCTTCCTCCAATTGCAGCTCCGCCGCGATGTTCTCGTGCAGCACTCGCTGCAAATATGTCGACACGGACCGACCTGCCAGCGTATTCTACGGTTAAATATCCATCTACTTCACAGCAACACATGCTCTCATCCACGCAGAAAACACTGAAAGAGTTAGGCATTTAACTTAACGCCGTTGCCTCACCTCCGTGGCCATCGTGGACGGCAAAGTAGCCGTTCTTGGGGCGGTGCAGGAAGCCGTCAACGATGCGGATCGTGTCTTCCATCGTCTTCCGGTGCTCGGCATTCTGCAGACGCCATCGACAAGGTTAGCCAAGGCTCTTGCAAGCTCAATACATTGCCTAGACCTGCCCGTTGGCGCACCATTTCCTCGCAGATGCTCACGCATCGGCAGCAACTGAAGACCTCGTCCATCGTGAAGCAATTAGAAAATGAGTACAAAGTGTACCCAATTTATGGCTCTTTTTGAGCTACTCAGCTCTAATTGGTCACTCTATCGCAGTCCACAAGAAGCTCAAAGCATGGGTCGTCCGCGCATCAGCCTCGCCGCGGTGGCGCTGTCCTCGGCCACGGGCATGACGGTGGCCGCCGTGTCCATGATGGCGCACTACCGCTTCCAGCACCCGCAGGAGTTCGCGGACGCCAGCATCCGCATGACGCACCCGGAGCTCTCGGACGATTTCAACCGCAAGTGGGGACTCTTCGGCACGGGCATCATCGACGCCGTTCCGCAGGGTTTCAAGGACCTCTTCGCCGTGCCCGACATGGCCGAGCGCTTCGAGCTGCAGAAGAAGAAGCGCGAGGAGCAGATCCGCCAGACGCTCGAGGACCTGCGCCCCAAGTAACTTAGGCGACGAAACATCAATGCAGTTGGCGATAATACACCTTCAATCTGCTTGCTCTACTGGCGTCGTTACAGCCTTCGTGTTATGGTTATTACGCAGTAGATAAGGACAGGAGGAATAGGAAGAGTGAAGACAACAAACGAAAGTACTAATAGCCCGAGTCTCGGCAGCAAAGTCGCATGTATTCAACATGTTCTTGAGGCTATCGTCAGCCAAAATGCAGCGAGTCTCTGGGTGCAGAGAGCTAGCGCTACATTTACGAGCGGTAGCGGCGCAGCGACAGGGTGTTGCGACGCTTCCAGTTCTGGCGGAACGACGAACCGATGATCTTGTTGGCGCGGTGGCCACGCTTGCGCAGGCC
>JAIKVE010000125.1:0-29859 GCA_024679115.1 Phytophthora pistaciae | reverse complement strand
GCACGAGCTGCAGCAGCCCCATGGACTCCGCCTCCGTGAAGCCGTCACCGCGCCGCTGCACGTGCGGCCCGAGCCGCCGCTTAGCCTCCAGCTCCATTACGCCGAAATGTATTTGTTTGCTCCCCCCAAAACGAGATGTGAAGAAGAATTGGTGGACACAAAATTTGACGTGGCCAATGACCGCGCACGATCATTCGGACTTAAGCGAAATAGACCGAAAAGTGGCGCGAAAAGTCCCGCCCAGATTTTTGAATTTCGACAGCTTCAAGTGATGGCTTTTAAAAGTGCAACTTGAAGTTGCGTCAAAGCGTATCGCACCGAAGCCGCTAAGCACTATTGTTTCACTCCGCAATTTGCAAGATGCCTTCTCGGGTAAGCCGCACCACCACCACAAAAATCTGAAAACACCATGCACTCTGATAAACAACATCACGTGTTTTCACCACATCAAAAATTCCACGGCCACCACGCAATCAAAGCTAACCACAAAAAATTGTAAGCAATCAACCTATACTTAGTGTATATCCGCACAAGCGATAGTATCCATCCAATCATATACCTCTACTATAAGGGTTTTCTCCAATCACATCACGCCAATCCGTAGCCTAAAGCACAAGTTGAGTGGTTTAGCTCGCCCCACAGCTTGCTGTCTTGAGCGCTCTTTACTTTCAAAAAGTTCCATACCGCCTAGAGCCCCCACCACATCGCTTCTCGTTATGCCCATTCCTCACGCCTGGAACCTATTCTGCAGCGGCGTTTCGTCCGAAGACGCCGCCCTCGTACTGCAAGGAATGAAGACGTGGAAGACAGTGGTGAGCCTCGTGCTCGACTTGCAGCAGCGGTGCTCCGCACTCTATGCGCTACAAGCTGCTACGCTGCGCCTGCAAGCAGTGCAGCGACGCGGATGGCCTGCGCTTGGCGGCTGAAGGTGCTGGCCTGCCAGGAGAGCAACACCGTCGGTATGCACGAGCTGGGCGACCACCACTCGCGCGCGCGAACGCCATCCAGGGCGTGCATCACGCCACGGCAGCGCGGTTTTATCAAGGAGCTCGCCCGCGAAAACCTGAAGCCGATACGCATCCGGCACGCTTTGGGACGCAAATTTGATCTCCGACCTGCAGCACTACCCAGCCTGTGCATGGTGCAAAACATCGTGTACCACTTCCGGCGAGCCCGCCTGGGCGGCAACGACAAGCGCAAGACGATCGTCGAGGTGGTGCGAGCTTCCGCATTTAGTGGACGTGAAGGCGACCACGATGCTTTCACGCTCACTAGTGCGTACGACACGTCTGGCATCCCGGAGGTTGGCAACGGCTCGGATGCTCGACCGTTTCTGGTCGGCATGATCACGAAGGCGCTGATCCGCAACGCTGCGCGGGATGCGGGTGCCTTTTTATTGCGCCTGGGCGCTACGTTCAAGTTGAACAGCGTCGGGTACCCGGTGCTCGTCTGCGGCATCACCGACGCCTCTCTGGGGAGGTACGCGACAGAGGACGTTTCATCTGGTGGCGCTCTTTATCACGTTGCAGCTCCAGTACGAGCATTTTGATGCTGCGCTCGTTGCGTTGCTCTGCACGTACGCACGGGTTAATGTGTGGAGTAGCGGCCTCGCAGAAATCTCGCGGAGCCGGTCTCGCACAAACTCGGCGCGTCTTGATCGCGGTCGCGTCGAGTAATTTACTCGGTTGTTGGAGTAGCGTATCTTCGAAATACATGCCCAAGTCTTCGCAGGCTTCAGAGTTGGGGGGTTCTTGTGTTGACGCTTGTTCCTTGTCGTAGGGCGTCGAGCCTCGGGCGTGCGGCGTTATCGGGCCGGCGTTTCCTGGGGTTTGTGCGGCGTTATCGGGCCTACACGGGGGGTCTTGTGCACGGCGGTTATCAGGCCAGTGCGGTCCTTCGCCTAGGCAGCGCGTTATCGGGCGCCCACCTAAACGGTATACGTTTAACGTGCCTTTGTTCCAGCACGGGTCTGTGGGGGGTTGAGCACCCGAACCAGCAAACGACGGGGGGCCGCGATATCGAGGCGGCTCTGCGTGCCGGCGCTTGGTGGTTCCCCTGGAACCGAGGAGATCCGGAGGTCTTTGTGGTTCAGAGAAATTTCGGGACTGAGTCCTTACCCTATCCTATGTCCTTGCTACTGGCTACTCCCTACTACTGCTTGCTAAGCCTACCGTTCTGGGCCTATCCCTACTTCTGTCGTGCTTGCGCTGCCGTCCTTCAACCTGATTTGCGTGGCGTAATCAAGATCTTACCTCGGCGCGTTTTACTCGGCGGGGTTTAGGGTCGGCGCGTTTTGCTCGGCGCGTCTTGCTCGGCGGGTTTTGTTCGGCGGGGATAAGGGTCGGCGCTTTTTGCAGAGACGGGGCGCTGGTCGACCTGTCGGATGATTGCGCGTCGAGCTGGATTCTGTCGCCGTATCCCACGGCCCATCACCCGCACCGACTTTTTCCGTCGACCTCTGCCGCGCGTCGCCCCCCACCAATCGCGTCGCGTTCCATCAACTGCGTCGAGTTCCATCCTCCACGCCGAGTTCCATGCTTCGCGCCAGTCGGCTTCCATCTCGGCGCCTCCTCTCACCGGCGCCGACGTGCCCGCTTCCTCGCGGGGCACTACACCACAAATGGAACGGAGTGGCAGGTGACATCCGTGCTTGGCGACGCGGACAAGACGCAGCACAAGGCCTTCCGCACAGTCTACTCCGACTGCTCCCCTTTATACCTAATGTACTTTTACCACGTAGTGGCGAAGCTGCGTGATCGGACGCGCGGATTGAGCTTGGAGCTCACCGTATTGGTCTACCAGGGTATCTACAACTTGCATTTCGCGCGGAACGAGGCTAAATACATCGACCAGAAGGCGGCCATGCTGAAGGAGTGGGCTGGGCACGTAGACCTCACCATCTTCATCAAGTACGTCAAGTCTCATGACTCGAAGGCAACTTCGCACAGTGGCAGTGCTCCCTAACCCTGTCCTGATACGCCACCACCACCAACCCGGCTGAGCAGTTCAATCGGGTGCTGAAGCGCGAATACACGTATCGCCGGCAGCTGGAGATGGGGCTGCTGCTCGCGCAGCTCCTCGCATGTTTTAGCCACCGCTCCATGGCGTTGCCCCGGTTCTTCTCGCACCCACCTGCCCGACGACTCTCCAGACACGCACACGAGGGCTGCTTCCCCGCGGCCTGCTAAGCGAGAACGTCGTTACCAGATCCATCATTGACTTTCTCCTTGGCGACGCCGACTCTGAGCTCGTTCACGTCCGCGCGCTGCCTCTCGCGGGGACGTTTGTCCCCGAGCTCAACCGCACGAGCGAGGACATGGCGATCTCAGCCCAATTTGGCGTCCACTACGCCCGCATGGAGATTGAGGGCCAGCCTCGTACTGGCTGGCCGGTCGATCTTCTCGCATCACACCGCCCCTGCGAATACCACTTCAAGTTTGGGTAATGCTGCCACTTGCCGTTTGCCCAGCAGTCCCGAAGCGTGGTCGACGAGGCTGGCGAGGAAATACTGGTCAACAGAAGGCGGGTTCGAAACGCGGGGCGCCCACATAATATTGGCCACGCACTGCAGCGTCTGTAGATAACAAACAATAACAAACGTTTTGAGGCTCACATGGCTTCAATTAGCTTGCATTATCTACACAGTACCATAATAAAGCACAAAAAACAGCACGCATGTTGTCAATGACGACGGAAACACATCGGAGTAAAGCAGCAATAGGTAATTAATTACCTTATTGTACTTGAGGACGGTGACCTCGGTCATAAGCTGGATGACTCTGGCTTCCACGCCGTGTTCGCTTACACGGCTTGCACTGGCATCCGCCTGTGACAACCAGCGTTGTCAGTCGTCGTGATACGGGCGTCGTATGATGCAATACGCATTCTCCGCTCTGCTCGTTCAGACGGAGGCGCACTGCCGACGTCGAACAGTTCGGCGCGGGTGTGGAGGCCTTTGGAGGCGCAACCGCCTCCGTGTCTTCTGTCGCACGAAGAACGCCGGCGCTAGCTCCACGAAGACCCACGCCGGCGGTATTAATGACGGGTGCGGGCATGATCACTCGATTCCCTTGTGCGGTGGCGCAGTACAGAACTGATAAAAAAACACGGTTAGATTGACCCGCTTGTAAAGGAAAGTTGAACAAGCACGTCGTTACCATATACCTGAATGCGAAATAAAAATGACTCGCTTACTGACTTGGTGAGACTAGGCACAGGTTACACGGTCGCCTAGTAAGAACGTCATGGCTACAACCGTGTATAGTCTCGACCAAGCCAGTTTGCAAGTGAGCACACTGTAGTTGCGAAAGAGACAGTAGTCGCTTTTCTGTCAATTTTTGTAAGTATCCCGACCTGCCCGCAACACCAGGTATCCCGACCTGCCCGCAACCCCCAGATGACAAGCCCCATGATCGAGAGCTCAGATGGAGCTGAAATTTGGCATACAGTGTGCTGTCAGCATAAAAAGACGTACTGTAAAGTTTCGCGTTCGTAGCGCGAGTAGAAAGTATGAATCGGCAAGAAACTACGAAATCTGCCGAAATGTGTAAATGAAACGTGCCTTTTCTGTGCATTATGGCTACATTATGGTATTTTTATGACCGAAACGGACGGGTTATGGTCAAATCGTCATACATTGATTGCGATACCCGCCGACGAAGGGCCTCATTGATGAGACACATATCAGGTCACACCTCTTTGATCCATCGTATCTCCTCCATTTTCAGTGTTGGGAGTCTACAAAAGCTACATCTAGTATTCTTGATGGGCTCTTTCCTTTGAACTATGAACTGGACCAATTTAGGTTGGTTTTAAAATGTTGGAAATTTACACTTGCCATCCAAAAACTGCGAAAAGGCGCGGGTGTTACAGATACAGGGTGTTAAACGTACTAGGTTTCGATTTGTTTGCTATAGTGTCACCCTCTACCGCCAGCGCGCCTTGAAAACCAAACTTGGAATGGTGAAACACTAGCTGGCATCCCTTTGGTGATTTGTACCACGCTTTTATATTTGAAGCACCTTCTGTACTAACACTACTCTTATCTGTAGTTTTCACCCGCTCTCCTGCTGGAGCTCAAGGTAGCAGTGTCGGATCCGCAAGCAAACTCCATACTAGAGTTTCAAACCCAAGGGATTCATAACAATGCGCACTTAATGAAAGTTAGCGCTAAGCGAGCGCAGCGAGCCGAAACCCGCGCGCGCCTGCGGTCGAGGTTATGCCTTACCAGCTAGTTTTTTTTTTATTTGCGCGAAGCTGATAGCGGCGTCCCGGGCTCGTGGGGTCAGCGGTGGGCAGGACCACCCTGTCATCGATCTTACAACTTGCCATGGGTTCGACCGGATGTCTGAGCCGGTTTCTCGCATCTTTCCTCGCCGCTCGCCGAGTCTACATGGCGGCACGAATTCGGGTGCTGCTGACTCCGGTCAGTCACCTGACAGCGACGAAGAGCGCGCCCACCGCGCGGTGCAGGCCATCAACGATATCTGCCGTCTCCAGAAATGCGCGAGTCCCTGCTGCGAGCCTCAGGCCACCGACGACACGCTCGCCCCACCGCCACAAGCATCCCAGCGCTGGGCACGCTGTTTAAGCCACCGATGACACGCGCTTCAGATCACCGACGACGCGCTCCACCCCCGCTGCACGGGGCCACTCGGCTGGGGGAGGGAGGCTTCGCTGAGAAAATTTAATCTAAACCTAACAACAAGCAAGTTGCGGCATGTTTGCGACGTAACGACTAGATTCTTATACTTGATACCCCATATTCTTGAAGTTGCGTTGTTGTCTGGATAGGGCTCTGCCCATTTTATTAGGATTCGACAAAGGGCAAACACATTCGCTCAACTATGCCAGGGCCATCGTTGATTGCTACCAAAATGCAATGATGTAAACCACAATTCTGTCATGCAATTGTTTGCTACGCAACACTTGCTATTCTATCGTTTCTTACTTCTTTTGCTGCCCTCACTCGGAATTACAATGTACTTTGAGCCACTCACATTGTAGCGGCATTAGATGTTTGCTATCCCTTGATAGTCATATTCTTCATGTTTGTCAGTTCCTTTGGTATATATGTGTATGCGCGATAAGCGCCGCGGTTTGACTATATTAGCGTGTCAATGCTTAACTATTTATAATATGATCGGACAACAGCAATCTTCAATGAATTTGATTGCGATAGTACACGTGTATTTTTGTTAATATTGTTTTGTTCCTTCTGCGTAAAATGACAACCCAGCCCTGTGGATTTCAACGTCTTTAACATGGTGTATATACAACATGTGACTAAACGAGGCAGAAGCTCGCATGTTGCCATATACAAAGATTAAGAGTGGGAGGGGGGGGGGGGTTAAAACGATGCGGGAGAGACTATGTTCCCTGCTTCCGTACTCCAGCCCTTCCTTCCTCACACGCGTGACACTAAACTTTTCTTAGCTGCAGGAAGTATTGAGCCAGTTTTCAAGGATCTTCCAACTTCAGGCTGAAGAGAAGACGTATGTGGACGGACCGCTTGGCGTGGTAAGTGGCAATGGTTGTTGATTTCATGTTGCACCATATAAACGACATCAGTGTAAACCACAGTGAAGATAAGTAAAGTGGTTTCTAGGCTCTGACTGGATAATACCAAGCGAAACTAAGTGATCAACAGAGATACTTGCTGGCGGCAATGATAAGCCGAAGGTGCGAAGAAAACAGGCACCTCAATACCATCACTCCCGAACTGACAGCCCAACACACAACCTACATTTTCTTGTACACAACATTTCAAGCACTCCACGTTGATGACGACCACGAAGAAGAAGAGCGCTGGCGGTGTTAAGGCTTTCAACGGCGTCGATTACCTCGGGGACTTTACATGTGCAAGAAACTGGAGAAGAGGTCCTAAGACAGCTTTCGGCAGCGCCCGAAACGACCAGCTCGGTATCGTATTTGTGCGTTCATGTTTAAGTTTTTTAGTAATGAACGCTATTCGCTCAGTAAAGTAACACGCAATTAAATTAACCGTAATATGCAAGAGCTTCTGTGAGAGGACATGGCAACTGAATCGTGACTGTGTGTGTGGAGGGCCTGTACCAATTGCAAAACGAGTTTGGGCGTACTCTCTCTCCATGAAAAAGGGTCATTTCACTGTCGAAAAGGTGGGAAGACCACTGGGGCGCATTATTCAGGGCCAGTCGAAGAAGGGCATTCTCTAAACATGGACAGAAGTACGTCCATTCGCCTCATCAATGTGAGCACCAAACTGGGCGGGAGGGATACTACTGTGTCAAAGGTGGAAACTTGAGAGCCGACTACGCTATGATATACCGAATTCAAACCTTTAAAATAAACCGACCCGTTAATGGCGGCCGGGCACAAACCCGAGCCACGAAGGAGGAGTTTTTTCGAACCGACATCAAAATTACACCCGGTACCATGAAAACCGCAATTAACACGTTGGAAACTATAGTTGCTGATGGCAAGAAACCTCGCGACAAAAATGACAACATGCTACTCGAAAAGGTCCAGCAGGGCCAATTTTTAAAGGACATCAGAAACCTGGATACGGGCAATCAGGATAACGGCAAGTCAGCTCAGACGCCGTTGTCGCACAATTGGGAGAACGTTGAATCAATGTTACGTACATTTATTTATGTTATTTTAACGATCCTACGCTTAACGGACGGAATGTGATCGTGGATACAGGAGCTACCCGAGCGATAACTTAAGACCAAAGCTGGTTTATGGAAAGTCCCCAGTCTGGTCAGATCCACGTCTTCACTTGCGGTAATGGTACCATATTTTTTTAGTGTACTTAAGGGATCAATAAAACTGATGTCTTAAATTTCGAAGAATGTTTGGGTGTGTTATGTTGACGTAAATTTCATATGACCGGATTGTGATAGTATATTTCTAAGTGCAAACTAGTTGTACTAGTTGGCTAAGCAAGGTTACAGGCAAATCTGGAGATTTCCGCTTTTTCTTGAGAAAATATTTCAGATTATTGCTTGGAGCAGTAAACATAGGTGAATTTTATTACTTATCGAACGTGAAGCCAGTCCGGACGAACATTTTATGCGTCCAAAGCCGTAAAACAATATTTTGAAAGAATGGCACTTGAGGCTCGGCCATGGAGGGAAGAAACGTTTATTTAGAACGATAAGTAACGAGAAGAATAAAGGGCTACCGCAAATGCCTTGCTCTGAACTGGAGAAGGTTCGTAGCTTCTATAGGACATGCGCTTAAATGAAATATATAAGAATGTCCTATAAGAACATGGTGGGAGGTAAGGCCACCGAGCCACTCCATACACTCCATATGGACTCACCTGGGAGATTATGTGTAAATGTCTTACAGGGTTCATTTGGCGATCATGAAAATAATGACGGTTAAGGTGCGCATACCGAGCACATGCAGACGAAGAGGTGGAGCGGCAAAATCGCGTTCTGGAGGATTCACTAAGGTGCGCGGTGTCGCTGCACGGCACCGGCTGGGTCGACGTAGTAGGCAAGATCAAATTTGCCTACTCGACGCTCGTGAGCTCGTTCATTAAGGTGTCACCTTCAAGATCGATATGATCGTGTTGATAGTTAGAACAGGTGGACTATATTTCTAAATACGACGGTACTTAAATGGTGTTCCAAACTTGGTGTAAACTTTCAAAGTTCAAGGGGAAATGGGTGCGCAGAGCGAGTTCATCGGGCGGTGTTGGCTGGGGTTTGCTGTTCACTCAGAGGGGAGATATACCGGCTAAGGGGTTACCAGAAGCACTAAACTACGTTGTACATATCACTAACTGTCTACCAATGGTCAGGCTGGGATGAAGACCCCATTTAAGTTACTGCGCCATAAAAATCCATAGGGCTTAGCATGCAGATTTTACACAATGTGTTATGCGCATGTACCCAAAAGACCCCAAGTCGGTGTTCGAGCGATCGAGTTTAAAGGTTTGGGGTTGACACCCAAATATAAGGTATCGACTGGCAGTCAACAGGAACAAGTAACTAATTTGTCGCGACGTAAAATTTAGTTTACCAAGTACGAAGGCTATGATGCAAAGGTATTTCCCTACTGAGGATAGTAGTGTTTATCCCGAAGAAGGAAAAGCCATATGAAAGCGATCTAGACCGACAGTTGATAGTGAAGTGACCGCCGAAGTTGAAGCGGCGGCTTGGGCGTGTCACACGACATCCCCAAACATGGGAGCAGAAGATGGGTTGCTAGTGACAGACGAGGTCTAAAAGAACAAGAAAACTTAATGTCGAACTGACAGACTCCCGTAAACGAATGTTGCATCTGATAAAAACACACACATTCCTATTCCGCGATCTACAATGGGGGTTTCAGACATCACTTATTATTAGCATCATTATTTGCAAAATCTGGGACGAAAAATGCCCCTGACGGGACTCATCGCTCGAGTTTGTTTGAGGCTCACATAGCCTACTACAGAGGATAATGGTTAGTTAATTTTTGCATTAGTCTCATATCTGTACCTGGTATACGTCCGTTAATAGCTACTTCTCTCGTCCGTGATAATATTCGCGTAAGAGTTTATGTTTTGTAAATATTTTTGGATTGCGGTGGGTCCGTAGCGCTGACATAAAAAACACTACGTTCGTCAACCGGAGCTGTATTCCGAGCACATATAAATAGGTGACTCAACATCATCTTTTAGATAATGCACCCACCAATTATCTGTCAATATACTATAATACTATAAAACTGGTTAAGGACGGACAGCGAGGCGTCAGTGCACCGGCAGGACGCGATGCCATCCGTGCCGCGAAGTCCACGTTCAAATGACAGCGTCGAAGTCGGTGATCCTGTATCGGCGCGTCGACGGATCGCGTTGTCTGGGATGGGAGTACAGTACCGGCATCAATCAGACCACACATGGTCATAGGGGACGTCATGACTACCATCCCTACCAACGTTGCGATCAACATCATCAACAAGCATTCGAGTCGCGCAGGCAGAAATGAGACCGGGCCGAACATACAAGCAGTAACAGCAGCTATGTCGCTGAACCGGTCCGCTTTGACAGCGAGCTACAAGGTATCAGCATATCCTCGTGGGCTGAGACAGAGAACCTCGATGAAAGCTTGATTGGTCCCTAAGAAACACTTCTTGGCCCTCTGAGTCTGCTTCTAACGTATTGTTGGCGAATCCATTTCACTGTAGCTGTATTCACCTAAATCGGCAAGTTGACGAAGTTGTGTGCTCAAACCACCTGTAAGTGGCATGGCGTTCTACGGTAAATAAATGATATCCAAACCTGTCCTATAGAAGGCATCCGAAATACTACCGCGTTGAAAGCGAAAACGTCAAATCGTAACCCTCCGAGATAACCGTAGTGTAACTCATACCTTATTGCTTAATGGGTTTCTCGCGGGGTAACCTTCGTGCTTCATACCACTCGACGTACAAGCCTAACCCTCATGAACTCATTGCATTTTATTCCTGCCCAAGAATCCACCCAAAATGCCTCTCCTAAAAAGATTGTACCTCCGTAGAAAAGATAAATATGCTTATGCACATATGAAAAGATAGATATGCTTATGCACATATGAAAAGATAGATATGCTTATGCACATATTGACGTAACCCTGGTAAGCTGGCTATGAATGCAATATACACATGTAAGTGGGTACAAGATGCTTGACCAGAGATGTTTGACTTCATTTTGATGTCGTACAGTAAAACTTGACACTTTCGGTTGGAGGTGGCGTACCAATTACATCACCAACGTACACCAGGAAATACTGAGATGACACATTCCGTGTCCCCAGGCTCTAAGGCTGCTGGTCTGTCATTAGAGGCAATGCACACGCAAATGGAAACTAACAATGCAAAACCGTAGGAAATGCGTGAACAAGGAAGTACCGGGTGGAAAGTGCCACGACAGGGGGGCGTGTGACATAGGATCGAGGAGGGGAATCGCAGAGCTGCCAAAACCAAGAGTGAGCAGAGCTCGACCCGCACCAGCACACATCGATAATCTATAGTAAAACAAAGAAAACTAAAATCACAGTGGCAGTCGCTGACCACCAACAGTGTCAGTCCACATAAAAGTATTCAGTGTCGCGCCCGCCATGCACATCGGCTCGCAATCGAGCAGCAGGAAAATAGCATCCAGGATGGACCTGATACTGGTTACTGGTCTGTACTTTGTCGACTCATAAGTACCCCCAACCGATCGAAGAAGAATTGATATCTCGCCGGCATGAAAGACGGCATTCTGTCAAGAATGTCGGCGTAGGAAGCCTGGCTCTGCCACCGGCCGTTGTTCCAGAAGGGATGTTTGTCAACCCTGGTCAGGTGGTAGTACTAGCTGGTGTTGGTGGCGACGACGCGCTGAATGCGGCTGTATTATCGCACCACAATGTTTCGGTTATACTTGGCCGTAACCCAACTCACTCAATGGTAGTTGTAACCACATATCTTCTAGTACACCTTCACTAGCAATTGCTGGTTCTGGTTCCACCGTGTTGAGACTAAAACGATATTGCTTAACACTTACCAAGTAATTCATGTACCAAAAAGTACTGATACATATCCTGTGATTGATTTCCTTTTTTTTTTTTTTTTACTTCATTTGCATTCGCGGGAGCTCGCGTCGGTACTTAGCTCTACCATAATCACGAGCGCGTTCTGCGGTCGCGACTGCCAGAGCACGTTCGAGTACCGACGCCGTCCTGCCACATGGAAAACGGATAACGAGGTTGCGTCTGCACTCCAGTAAGCCTGTTAATGATGGGAATCAATGTATGTTGCTATTGCCCTTGTTACCTGCCAGGTGTTGCCTGGCAAGTCTCGGTGCACCCGCCTCTATTCTATCGCGAAGAGAGGGTCGGCGTCAGTTGCTAATGCCTCTAATTCAGTTCAAATACGAATGCACTGGTTCGACTTGGCTAGACGTCATTGGCCGCGCTGTCAGCGATACGCGGCACCTTTTTTAGGTGCGGGCTGGAGGCGATTTGCGACACCAGCGTGCCCCTGCCTCAATGGTGTTCGCGAAAACGTCGTTCTGATTCATGGAGCGCTCGAGGAACGCTCTTGTCCTCGTCACGCTCGATCACTCGACGCTTGCGCGGGATGTCGTCACTGGTGCTAGTGATCTGTACTGCTCGCGCAACTTCCACTCATGCGAGTTGCCTTCGTTGCAATCCTCTCGTTGAACATGAGCTATTTAGCATGATCACAGCATAAACATGCAATTCTCAAGCAAACGCACAAATCAGCAGTGTGTACAATACGGTCGATCTTGTGGAGCCGCTCCTGAAGATATTGGGAAACTTGTTGATCCACCGCATATTGGCAGTGTCTTGAGGGTTCTCCAGTCTCAACAAATATACCGCATAATATAAATAATAATAATAATAATAATAATAATAATAATAATAATAATAATAGTGCTATATTTGTTGAACTCTAAGCCATACTTTATGTCGTGTGTTTCTCAACCATAGCCCTTTTATTTCCGATGTATTCCCGATTGTAATACAAATATACTTTTATTAAGAGATTTTTGCAAAACGATGCATCATGCATCGGTTTACACCGCATTTCCGGTAACCCAAACATCACAACATTGAGGAACCTAGTATAACATTTTGGAGTGATTTGTAAAATGCTGCATAATGCATCGTTTTACGCCCTTTATCGGTAACAGTATTGCGCGCCCGGGCGGGCGCACCCGGGGGGAGATCACAGTTCGTTAGGCACTGCTTTGATGTATTTTTGTTTTGTTTTGCTTTGTTGAGTTGTATTGTATTGTACTTTGTTTTATTGCATTTTCTTTCAAAACGGTCGTTTGGGATATGATCTTACAATATTCGCGCAGGTGCAAATGTTTATATCATACCTGACCATTTTGACTAGGTTGAAGGAATGTTGTCGCTTGAAAAGCATGATCATGAGCTTGCACAGGCAGGGACTGCACGTGAGGCAGCCCAAGCGAGCATGCTGGGCATCACCTCCAAGGCCTCCATGTAGCCGAAGGCCTCGTTGTGGCCTAGGCATTGTCCACCTGCATGGGGCGGATAAGAAATCGCGCTCGGCAAAGATGCTGGACGTGCTGGACGTAGCAGCCAGATGCACTTGAGTACCACCTTCTGCTTCACGCGACCCGCGCCACCGGTATGCTGCAAGCTCAGGTAAGGTGAACAAGGGAGGGGTGGCTCTACACTTCACCCGATTGCATATTGTAGTTCACGATACTGTACTCGCCTAACTGGCAGAACTGTACCAGTAAGATATTAACCCGCATCTTCCGTTAGCCAACAGCAGTATACAGTTTCAATTAATAAAGCAGAGTGTGCATCATAATGTACTTCAGCAAAGTAGTGCATGTGGTCATAAGAGCTCGGTCGCGAGTCGGGGTTTTGCCGGATGATGGCACTATTTGATAACTCTAGACAAATGGTGTTGACATTTGCCAAATGATGGCACTATCTAATAATTCCATTATATTGTCTAAAAGACAAAATATTTCTCACTCTTCCTTATCATTGGGTGCTGCTGCTGGTCGCGATACCTGTCTACTTTCCCGATTGAAGCTCTGCGGATGTCATGAGTCCTCGAAAATAAGCCCGCCCCGTCAAGAATTTGCGTTTAGCGATCCGAATTGAATGGTATACAAGTACTGCGTACCAAGGAGCAAGTGCGCTTCGTGGACAGAATGACCAGCACGCCCCCCGCGCTGCATACAGCCCGCGGTTTCCTGGTGAGATCTTGTCGTGCAATACCATACAACTTCATTATTGCTATCAGTACTTACTAGAAAGCGCTACCATTCTTCTCATGTTACTGAGATCCACGTCCGTCACATGCATCCTCGTAATTACATCAAGAAGCGATATTTTAGATTTTGGTGAATTACATTATAGTCAGTTAGGTAGCCTAACAACTAAGCCAATGTTGGCCTGTCAGAAGCCTACATATCCTCTGCAGCTTGCTAACTACTTTGTGGTGTGCTAGCACATGCAACCTCCGTAGTGTTGCCTAGCAGGAAGCAAGCCTTAGCCTTTCAAGCGGGACACCACCCCGTTTTAAACTTCTAGGGAGGTCCGAACCCTACACAGCCTTGACGAGCAATTTTGCACAAACCACCTTACCATAGTGAAAATCAGTAAATTTGTCAACAATGGTAAACATACTTGGGTTCACTATGTGCTGTCACGACAAGACGCCAATTCATTTCTTGGGCCTTCCGCTCTCGGTATAGTCCCATGCAACGCCGCTCTGGCGCTCGCCGCCGCCACCGCTCGGCTCCGTGGCATCTCGACAGCTGCATGCACATAATTAAACCCGATAGTTAGTACCAGTAGCAGCACCTCATAGATATCGTTCACCACGCACCTGGAACGCCGCTCTGGAGCTCGCCGCCGCCACCGCTCGGCTCCGAGGCGGTTGTACCCGCCACCAGCTTAGCTGTAGGCACATAGCCTCATAGTTAGCAACTATATTAGTACCGCATGCATTACTACCACGCACCTGCTTCGCTGCGCTGCTGCTCGCCGCCACCGCGGCTGTGCTGCCCGCCACCAGGCAAACTGTAGGCACGTATGCAAATCGCATAGTTAGTAGTTAGTATTAGTAAGACCACCGCACCCACCGCTAGCGGCCCCAATGCACGTCGTTGCAGGCATGAACGTTGAAACGCACTCACCGATGCTTCTTTGCGCGCGTTAGCCCTATTGAGGTAAATTCACGAATGGTGGGCTATCGGTTGAAGTCAGAAAGGGGAGTTGTCTTGTTCAAGGGAAAACAAGACAGCTCATCCCGCTTAGCCGACCTTTCAGAATAAAAAAATTGGCAGGCGGATTAGTAAATACACTGACGTTCACTATACTGATCCAGCCTGTCCTGTTCAAGCCCAAACAAGACAGCCCATCCCTTAGACTGGTATGCGGGTTGACTTCCTATACTATAACTACGCTGTCTGGGGCAAACCAAGACAGCTCATCCCGTCACTTCATCGCTACTGACTGAATAATGAGCAGTTTGTATTGTAGACTTCAGCTCACTATTGCTACTGCTAGTACTGCAGCCATAAGGCCAATACCAGCGAGGCCCACCCAGCGGGGTCCAGCTAGCGCGGCCCAGCCAACAGTCCAGCCAACAGCCCCCCAACAGCGTAATGGCTCAGCACTACGGCCAATTTGTGCACGCTCACCTAGCTAGGGATGAACACGATATGCATACACCATTAAATTCACAGTTCGTTAGGACTGTGTCTAGTACACGTGCTTTCGGATTTGTACCCCAGGGGTACTATTGACAACCCCAGGCCTAATTTTATTTCTTTCTCCATACTAAACCCTGTATTATACACGCTAAAAAATTGTACCCCTGGGGTACAATTGTCCCCCGAGTCCATTTATTATTTCATTTTAGCGTTACTTCGCTTACTTCACTTACTTTTTAGCGCTACTTCGCTTACTTCACAATACCGGTTTTTATTGTTACATAACTTGCTGTTACTTCAACTGTGTACATTACACAACTACTTACTAGCTGCACGCGCGCGCGCTGGCCGATACCGCCGAATACAGCCGAATAATATAGGGAAATGTATGCCGGGCTAACAGCGTGCTAAACTAACAGCAGAGCGTGCTAACAGCATGCTACATGCAGGAAAATGCAGGACCAGGTAGCGCTCCGACGAAAGAAACACAAGAAAGACTTGAATGTCGAGGTAATGTGCGATGCAAAGCACATTTTAACGGATTATATTGCACGTATATCGGGTAGCTAGCTAATCGCGCACAAGCAGGCTCGAGTGCTAGTCATTACGCTGTTGAGTAGCCCCGTTGGTTGAGCCGCGCTAGCTGGACCCCGCTGGATGGGCCATGGGCCTCACTGCCATTGCCCTTATGGCTGCAGTACTAGGCGTAGCAATAGTGAGCTTCAGTCAACTATACATATTGTTAATTAGTCAGTCAGTAGCGAAGAAGTGGAGGGATGCGTTGTCTTGGTTTTCCCCAAACAGGACAGCGTCCCTGCAGACAAATTATAGTGAAAGCAAGTCTATTTGTCAACCAGGATACCAGTCTGAAAGATGGGCTGTCTTGTTTGGGCTCAACAGGATCCCACCATAGTGAAACTAAGTCTATTTACAGCTCAAATTATCCAATCAGCGAAGGGTCGCATGAGCTGTCTTGTTTTGCCCCGAACAGGACAGCTCCCCTTCCCGACTTCAACCCGCTTGCTGCCATTCGTGAATTTGCCTAGCATTGGCATCACACCGTGGCAGCGTGCGGCGGCGAGCTGCAGCGTGCGGCGAGTAGCAGCGCAGCGCAGCAGGTGCGTGGTGCTGGTAATGCATGCGGTTTCTATTGGAGGTACTAACTATGAGGTCTATTTACATGCCTACTGCTAACCTGGTGGCTATCAGCACTGCAGCAGCAACGGCAGCGAGCACCAGTGCGGCGATGCAGGTTCGTGGTGCACGTGCTGGGTGCGGTGGTATTGCTCCTACTAACTATTGGGTTTGTATGCGTGGCTGCAGGTCGCACGGTGGCGCCAGCACAGCAGCAGCAACGGCGGCGAGCACCAGTGCGGCGATGCAGGTTCGTGGTGCACGTGCTGGGTGCGGTGGTATTGCTCCTACTAACTATTGGGTTTGTATGCGTGGCTGCAGGTCGCACGGTGGCGCCAGCCAAGCAGCAGCAACGGCGGCGAGCACCAGTGCGGCGATGCAGGTTCGTGGTGCACGTGCTGGGTGCGGTGGTATTGCTCCTACTAACTATTGGATTTGTATGCGTGGCAGCAGGTCGCGCGGTGGCTGACAGCACAGCAGCATCTTTTTTTCCTCCAGACTATACTGGGTTTATTTTTTGAGAGCAAAGAGATGAGGACACTACACGCAAATTAAGGTTTACTTATAGTTATGTGGGGTTTTCTTTTTTCACGCCTATTGCCTTTGTAAAATGCTAGTTTAATATAGGACCATCATTAGTTTTGTTGTCTACACCATGATAAGGCTCTGGTGGATGGCGTCATGGTGTGCAGTCGCGGCCATCATCTCAACGTCTTGCGTCAGGAAGTCTCTGACCGAATTCGCATCAAAAAGCACAATGAAACTCATGCCGACAAGCATGGTGTTAGCCGCATTCGTGCCCTTGACACCCGTCAAATAAATGGTCATCAACCCAATAAGTGTATCACAGCCATAACCGACTTACCTACCGGTAATTCTTGCTCATCTGGACCAAGGTCTTATCAAAGCCCTCTTTACCCTCGTCCAACTCGATCTGCAATACCGCAACCCCTGGAGGTCATGCATTGGTCCTAGCTCATGTGCACGAACAACACCTAGATGTAGTCGACAGACCGAAGTCACAAGCCTTTCTCAGCAGCAGCACTTTTGAGCCGGATCGATTCGTGTTCTGGTGGTCGCC
Organism: Phytophthora pistaciae; assembly: GCA_024679115.1. NCBI lineage: Eukaryota > Oomycota > Peronosporomycetes > Peronosporales > Peronosporaceae > Phytophthora > Phytophthora pistaciae. The sequence continues at coordinate 12,472 of JAIKVE010000125.1, read as the reverse complement.
CAGAGCCGCCGAGTTGTTGGACCATTGCGATGATGCCGTCGGCTTCGCCTACAAGCTAGCCGTCGGCCTCCAGCGCAGTACTCAACCTTCACGGGCGGCGGTACTGTAGGTAAGACGACACGAGATGAATTGCTCCTCATCCCTGCACCTTGCATCCGGGCAGCTGCTTGGCCCGTCCAGCGGTATTGGCGCCCGTCACGGCGATCGGCTGCTGTCGCCTTGACCACAGACAGTATCAGCGAACTTCCGGTCATCATCACCGTGTCATAATCGTTTGCGGACTCACAGCAGCAGCTATAAAAGAGCGCGAACGTGGCCTTTTAGCCGAGGAGAATGAACTTCATAATGATGCCATGAGCGTGGCCGTGCGGACGAGAATGTTCGGCGAAAAGTCAACAACTGCTCATTTTACGACTGAACGGACTATTTTACTTTGTTACCAAGGTTGGTATAAGAACACCTTGCTTTAACAACACAAAGTCGTGCCTGCGGCCCGAAGAAGCTCTGAAATTTGAAGTTTTCTAAATTTATTCGTTCTCATTGAACTTATAAAAATATAAAATACTCGCAGCACAGGGTGTAGATAGCCGGCTATTATAAATAATAAACCGCAACAATTTGAATCCCAGAGCACTTTGTCGATATCCGACGAAAAGAGGTTGGAGATGTCCACGGCCTTGGACACTGCCAGTCGGATATCGATCAACTCGATGTAGAAGTCCACGTGGGGTAGCATGGTGGAGTTCGCAAGGCGTGACGCGAAGAACACGCCAAGACACAGTCTCATGCCGACGTGGTTCAGAACAGGAGGGGTGAACACATTGCGCATGGGTGAAGAGTGTAGACAGAATGAGCCCACGAACGTGTTGGCCGTGACCTTGATGATGGACTTGCCATAGCACGCGTAGTGCCTCACGAAATCGTCGAACGCCGTAGCTAGCTACTGCCGTCGTAGCTAACCGCTAAAACGGGTAGTAAGTTCGGTTAGTGATAAGTTTCAGTGCTTGGTTTAGTGATCGAACGCGAAATGGAAAGTGAGAGAACAATCATAATAGAGAAGCGGTGAAGTCGTACTCTGTCCATCAAAAGACGCGCATTGACTGATGTTTAGCGCTAAGACCCCGGTAATGTATTTTTCTATCGTTACATTCTGATCGGTTAACGCAAAATTTCGACTTAGGTTGCTCGAATGTAGCTATTTGGGGTGCTCCACACAACCTGCCGCCACAGATAACATTCACCTCAAATATCATCTTGGTCGGGGTATACGTCTTCTTTCACTCCACTGTACTGCAGTTTGACTGATAATTTGTATCAAACCCTTCCTATACTGCTAGATGCCGATGAATCCAGCTGGTCAGGTATGACCTACCGGATTAATCAGACCAGGGATTCCAATCACTCCTTAACTCTGAAAGAAATTTCAGAGAATAATTCCCGTTTATCGTTATCATTATGTGAAATTCAGCATTGGGTCTCAATTAATTAATGTTACTAAAGTGAGGCTTAGAAGTACTACTCCCATACTAGCACACTTTGTATGAGCGGCCCATGGATCGTTTTACACATTAATAAGTAGTATTTGCGGCAAGGAACAAACGCGTCGGCCAGGCCCAGACGAGATGGTCGCACTCGTCGGAGGAGGAAATAACACAATCCGGCGCTATTCCAAATTCTGCGCAAACCTGGTACTTTGAATATGACTAATTTTCTAGCTCAGCAACAGTACTGCACCACATCAGCTCGACGACGTGAAGTAGTTTTCCGACAAGTATGCTGCTGGCAACAAGGTAGAGGCAATCCAATGGCTTGTGAAACGATTAAGCTTGTACCAGTGCCGTAGACGCTTGTCGACTTTGCATTGAAAGAAAGACAGAACGTTGCATCAGCAGTGTCGAGACGAGATAAACTACGGCTTTAGAGTTACGGCTTTGAGGTTGAACAGCGCGTCTCCCGACCGAGTCACGTTGGACTTCAGAAGTTAAGGGTGTCACCCTTGGCTCTGACAACGCCCAATCTACCGTATGTAAGAGTTGAGCAGTCGTTGTCCGTGCATGTACTGCACATACGGACGCTTAGAGCCAATGGCGTCGAAGAATGTCTAACATCGGTGTTACACCAAGTGCACATGTACTGCACTACTACTGTGTCATGAAGTTGCTACTACTGTATGAAGTTTACTTGATCATTGCTAATACTACTACTACTACTTGATGTCCATATTTGTTTTGTTAGTCAATATAAATATAGCTAATACTACAGAACAGCACAAAAGCAAAGAAACGACAGTCAACAAAATGTAATAAGTTACTGTGAAACAAACACAATACTTAAGTACAATAAAAAAATAAAAATCACAGCACAAACAATGTACAATACAACAAAGCAGCCGAAGATACAACAAAGAAAAACAAAGTTCAACAAAGCAGTGCCTAACGAACTGTGATCTCCCCCCCGGGCGCGCAATAGTATATAATGGCTCCGCATGTCTTAATTCTATCAAAACTGAGCCAGTCTTGCTCAGGTCGCAAAGCAACCGCCCATACCTGGTCCTGTATCGCTAGTGGTAAGCGCATTGCTAGCCCGGCATACATTTCCCTATATTATTCGGCTGTATTCGGCGGTATCGGCCAGCGCGCGCGCGTGCTGGTAGTAAGTAGTTGTGTAATGTACACAGTTGAAGTAACAGCAAGTTATGTAACAATAAAAACCGGTATTTTGAAGTAAGCGAAGTAGCGCTAAAAAGTAAGTCAAGTAAACGAAGTAACGCAAAAATGAAATAATAATGGACTCGGGGGACAATTGTACCCCAGGGGTACAATTTTTTTAGCGTGTATAATACAGGGTTTAGTATGGGGAAAGAAATAAAATTAGCCCTGGGGGGCAATAGTACCCCTGGGGTACAAATTCGAAAGCACGTGTACTAGACACAGTGCTAACGAACTGTGAAATATTGGTTTTAAAATATAACACCTATATCCGATTGGACGAAATTGGTAAAGGATGTATTATGCAGCGTTTTGCAACAAACAGGATAGGTGCAAAATCCAAATTCTGTAGACCAGAAGTTGATAATCTGCGGTATGTTTCGCATTGGTGCACTAGCTTGGTGGAATTGCCGCCGAGGACGAACTAAGATGGACTATGTTGCAAGTGATACACATGTTAGACCAGTTGCGAAGCGGCTGATGTAACACTTTGATGATTGTAATACAGCGACGAACACATTCTACCGATATGCGACAAATGGTTGGCTCATTAATTGCTTTTCTGATTTGTCTATTTATTAAATATTTTTTGATATATTAGTGACAATATAAGGCGGCATCTGTATTAAGCGAAAACTTCGTAAGAAGGCGTGTGTGGCTATGGCAAGCATGATGGCCTCCCAAGCTCTAATTGCTCGGTTGCTCTCTGCAGTCGTATTGCTTTGCCAATGTTATGTGTTTGTGTGGATTATGTGGCGGGGGTGGCGGTTCCTCTGCATCGAGATGTCCTTCAGCTTGGCCTTCAAAGAGGACCCATTATGCTCATGTATAATGGCCAATAGGCCGTCCTAGCGTTTCCAGGAAAACCGTAGCTTAACCTTGGGCAACCTTGGGCTGATACTTACAAAAATCTCAGCCTTCCGCGAAACGTGACATTCGAGATTGTCCACAAGCAAATCGGACCTCTCGCGATGTGGCAGGTGAAAAGCGACCGTAGCTAGAGCGCGCAGACACAGGAGATTATCCAGGCCTTCACGTGCACAATGTAGCCATAACCTACAAACACCAATTATTATTAATTATTAGGGGAAATCCGGTTTGGGGTCCGTTCAAATCAGAAGGTGTAATCTTTCGAGTAAAAATGAGAATCTACCGTGTTTTGCAAAAACATTTTGGCTATTGTCTTTTGTGGTCTCACAGTCAATCAAACCTGATCATGTAGCCTGTATACGAAACGCATCTTGTTTCCTATTAAGCATATGTGCAACATGTATGCTTCGCGCTATAGCGTACGCTGTATTCTATCTGTACCCTTACACCTACCCGTAACGTGTGTATGTGTGGGGCCATGTGAACAACTAGCGATTCTAGACAAGTACGTCGAGCCTAGCCACTGTCTCCTGTTGCTCCAGCTGCACACGGAGGGCTGCTCGTTTCTTCGCCTCTTTCTCGCGCCGTTCACAAGTCCGCACGTTCTGGCCAGGCTTACCACACCTTGAGCAGTGTACGGGTGATGAGGACTGCGAAATTCGTAGCGCACTTCGCCGTACTGATTGGAGCACCGTGGCATGTACGAGCGGGCCGTCGACGACCCAAGGCTCATGACATCCGAGGAGACCGGTAATGCGTACATTGTTGCTCAGCTGCGTATCGTTGCGGCTCGTCTCCAGGTGCTGGAGGAGCTGATAAGGTTGACGCCGCGTCCTACGACCCACCAGGAGGCAACTGTGAAAGACTCATCGGGGTCGAACGACGAAGAGACTCACGTAGCACAAACGGAAGCCGTTGAGGAAGTCCACGAGTCCGAGGCGGAACAGGACGTGGAGGCGTCTTCGGAGGAAGAAGATACTGCGCCTCCTGTTGCGCCCAAGACTACCAAGCGCTCTACCGACACGCGGAGCTCTTCCAGCGACCAGCAGCGGAAGAAGGAAAACCGTTTGGCAAGTGACATAAGACGTCTCAGCTAAGTTCGATTCTGTGGGGTACGGTATGGTAAGGTCATAGGGTACGAATTAGGTATACTTCATAATCATCAGTACACAGACCCCCTTGAAATTATTACAAAACACGGTAGGTTCTCATTTTTACGCGAAATATTACGCCTTCTGATTTGAACGGACCCCAAACCGAATTAGTTTTAAATTACGGACCCCAAAACGGATATCCCCTAATTATTAATCTAAACGATTTATTGCCAAATGCAAGCTACACAACCTAGTTGAGGTGCACCAGGAGTCCGCCTCGGCTCTCAACACGAATTATGGTGCATTTGATTCTAGCATAATCTGCAATACTGACAAGACCGTTATCTACTTAGAGTGCCTAACATGAAAACTTTTGTCCGAAAAAGGTAGCATCCCTACCCGACAGCCTAGCCAAACACTCCGCAAGGATGCTAACACATTTTGTTCTGGAGCTAGGTTGTATATACTATATATAAACTACATTTAGATCAACAAAATATTAATCTAGATGGACCAGATCGCTACCGATATTACTGGATAGATCTACGCCGTCCGGCTCATTCTTACTTCCGGCGCCAGAATGGAAGTGATAGCGTGGTCGTTGGTGTGTGTGTGTGTGGGGGGGGGGGGGGGGGGGGGGGGGCAAGCTATCACTGGGAGCTTACGTGGCATGCATAGGAATTTGACACCTGGTGGCAGAACGCAGGCCACTATATTGTGATTTGAGTTTCCGAAGGCGGAAAAAATCTCAGTGACGAGACTACGTTCAACCAGGGCATTCAACAGCGTGATTTGGTGTGGTTTTATGGAATTTGATTTCTTCGCAAAAAGGTTGAGCTCTATTCTGCTGGTTCGGCTTAAGCAACGTAAGTAATACCAGACCGGCCGCTGCGCTGAAGTATGTCTGCAATGAAGTTTAAGCTTTCCAGGCAATACCACAACTGAATACTTCCATAATTACCTCGATTAATTGTCCATCTACTTATAATCAGCGCTTGCATACGACGTCCTGCAAAGATTCTACCTTTAGATCGCAGCTAAAATAAACCATTCAGATAGAATGCATCGGCATGAGCCGATCTTCAACGTACTTATCTTATCTGATCATCTATCTTTGAAATTGCCTCTTTTCATTGTTGGGCGGTGATAAGCTCCATCCTCACAAGTCACTCGGATACAACACTAACCAGGACCATGCTTGAACACGGTGCCGTCTGGAGCTACGCAACCTCCGCAGTCAACGGCCTCGAGCAAGCCTATCCTGATCAGGGCCTTCAACTCCGCGAAGAGGACCGTCGTCGTCGCGATTCGAGCTGAGCGGAGGAAAAAGCTTAGGCGTGCTTGGCTAGCACTACAGCGCGGCACAAAAGAGCGGTTAATGGAGGAAACTCCCGACCCCACCTTTCTGCAAGAAGCTGACGGAATCTTGGACGAGCGTACCCGAATAGGCCGCCAAATCCGGCTCCCTCGTACACTAAGTCAACACCGCCTACTGAACCAAGAACCGCTGGCGGATCCAACAGCAAGAGATCGCCCTCACATTCGAGATGAGGTCGGGCACACTGTTGTTGAAACACAAAACAACTTGCCAACGTTGGCGCGCGTGAGGACCAGCGTAGATGCTTTAAACTGCACGTGTCAACGTTTTTAGAGTGGTTGAGCAGAAGGCATTGGTGGAGCTGCAAGCAGAATACAATCAAGGCGGCCTAAGAGGTCGCCTTGACGCAGTGAAAAAGTGTGTAGAAGCAGCTTTTCACCTCACACGGTTCGACCTACCATTATTCTACAGATACTTCGGCAGTATCGGTAGATACAATGAGTCAGGCAACGTTGAGTAGTGTGCCCTGCAAGCTCGTTAAGAAAATAAATATTCAAATGCATACTGATTGCTTTTAATCCATACCTCTTTGCGCTATATATCGTTTCCCTAATGCGCCGGCCCCTTCCACACTGCTATTGCTGCTTCTGATTGCATTCTCAATGACGTCGCAAACTGGTCCTGCATCTTGAACTCGTCGTAGCGTTGACATCTGGATCGGACGCAACACATTTCGCTGTGGTAACACGGAACGTCTCCTATCATTTCGGAAGCAATTAATCTCTCCGTCATCGCTGATATCGGCATCTCCAGGTGCGACCGTGGATCGTCCACTCAATGTAGGCGCAATGTCAGGTAGAGCTACAAGCCGCGGTAGACAGATGGGTGGTCGCGTTGGGTGACGCGCTCTTCCGAACTCAATGTCGCTCTTTAAGTTGGCATATCTCCGCGCCAACGTCTCTATGCCGGCCACGAGGTTGGTGTGAGGACCAGGAGATGCAGCGTTCATCTCGGTTGAAGCGCTCAAGGGGATTGTTTCTTCTGTTTACAGCGTTACGTTTGAACTGTTCGGCATTCAACAACTTGGACGGGAACTCCACAATCCAGGTCCGATGAAAGCATCCCAAAAGAGGCTTCCCACTTAGACGCTGAGTACGTGATTTCAGCGGCCTTACATCCCGCCTTGATCTGGTTCGTCACCCACTGGACTCCCTGCTTCTCCACCTCCTGGGGCACGACTGTCAGCATATCCAACACTCCACGGCGCATGGCGATCTTACACTCACGATCTTGTATCCGGTACTTCTTCATACGGCTTCTGCACGCCAGTTTAAAGTGAAACAGGCAACCAATCATGGCTGCATATGAAAAAAAGTCACCAACCGCTCGAATTAGGCCTGCCTTGAAGTCACAGTAGACGAATTCTGGGTCCATCGCATCGTCTGTCGCATCCAAAACGTGCCGAACAGCATTGACGTACACCGTGTACGTTTTGGTAGCCAACCCGAACGCGCATGGATAATAACATTGGCTTGGTAATTGTAAGTTGTGAACACGATGCACTGTTTGAACGTGGGCGGGACACACCGAAACGTTCCATCGACAAAGAGCGAGGTATTCTTCTGTTTCAGCATGTTCAGCAGAACGGGGTGGCCCCAACCCAAGATACGTTCACGGGTCTTACTGGACTTGTCGTAGTAAGAGTAGTGGAACAGCAAAAAGTTGGTGTCGGTCGCCAACCCGCTGCCATTCAGCACTTGAGACCATGGTGCGACTTCTATCTGTCCGTAGATAGAACCACCAAACTCCTCAGCTCTCACGCGGTTTACTCGTCGGATGACATACTCTCTCGACAACCTGACCACTGCTACTCTGGCGTCCGCACTTCCGTAGAACTGGGCACGAACAAGGTCCCAAATGGTTGGTCGACTGATGGTCATTGATACAGCCATTCGATCGACATCACGTTTCATCTCTGCTTTCACGTTTCGATCAATGCTGGGCGTCAGAGCGGTATTAGCGCTCGAAGAACGGCCGCAAGTGTGCGGCACAAAGTTAGCATAGCTTTGAAGCCTGAAAGCGAATTCACAGTCCCCCTTGCACGACCGGCGATAGTGACTGCATCGGTAAGTCACTTTCGTCCGGTACTTGTTGACCCTCGCGTACTTGTATCCGCCGATCCACCTCGTTGTTCGACCCGTGCGCCGACGCGACTGTGAATCAGTAGTGTTCACCTCCCTCAGCTATGTCCATCATCTTGAAAACGCTGGTCCACAATGGTGTCGTCACCAAAGCCGAACTCGTAGTCTCCGTCGAAACTAAATGCCTCACCACCGGAATCACCAGTGTGTGTATCTCGAGCTCTGGTTTCGCATTTGGTTTCCGGGTCGAACTAATTCAGCAAGAATGCCAAGCTGAACTTGGATGGTGCAGCTAATACACTGCGTGTAGTCGGAACTGTCTGCGTCGTCACGGCTGAAGTAACTGTTGTTATGTTAGGGGGGATGTAGGTGGCGAGGTGGTTAGCTCTGTTAAACGATAACATGGGTTTAAGGGGTAGCCGTAGACAAAGCAAAGGTTTGGATTCACTTACCGCTACTGGCTTCTAGCCTGGGTTGGGCTATACGCTGGCTTCAGCGTAGTGGAAGGCCTCGTCGGTCGGAAGCGCGTGATCTACGCGATGAATGACCCGTCATACCCGAAGCATGCATGTCCGTTTGTTTGCGAAGTTGATAATGGCGAGAACAAGTCCCTGCAATGACATCCTCTCGCTGCTAGACCATAACGGACCGATTCATAACGGACGAACCACGATGAAAAGGCGTCCGTTATATTTTTCGCATATTGCACAATACCATCATGGTATATTTACACTGTGACTGCATAATTGCACCGGTGCAATTTGTGCCGTGCAGTTACACAGGCTGATGCGTAACATGAACGTATCGGTAATACCGTATGTTCGACCACGGGGCATAACCATATGAAAATATGAGCACGTGGGTTAACATGATCTAGGCTGAACTGAACTACCGGTGAACTGTTTTGCGCTCTTCCATTGCAGGATTTACCGGCCGAGGTGTTCTAGTTTTGAACTGGTGCATCTGCTGGTTCTGCAGTGTTCGACTATAATTATGCTGGTGTTTTTGGTATTACGTTCGGGGGTGTGGGCATTATGGTCAATTTGTATATGTATCGCGCACTGCTCGCCTAAAGTGTAGAAATAGTTGCGCGTTGAGGCGCGGTGGCGAGGGACGGCGAAGGAAAGAGAGCTGTAATAAGCAGAGCTATAGTGAAGTGCGTGGATACGAGGGCGAAGTGGATCTGAGGGGAGGGGTGATGGCAAGTGAAGGCGTGGTGACGAGTGGAGGCATTGAGGTCAGGGAGGAACAGATGAAACGACCTTCGTACAACTCGGGAGATCTCTGTATTTTGGATTTCGAACCAGCACTGGTAAAAAAATTGGAAATTGAGTTTGTTACGCGTAGGTCATACGGACCCATCCCACCGATGACGAATTTGCGACAGAGTTGAGCATTCGATGATAAAGCGTCGAATGCGGTGTGGAAGTAAACATGCAAGCTGTATCGAAAATGCAACTTCGCTATGAATGTTTAGCTGTGCGAGTCCATCATGGCGTCCCAAGTATTTACAACCGAGTCGATCACGCGCGGAATTGCCAGCTAGTGTGTGAAGGGCTCCACAAGACAGTTTTAACTGTCTAAATGAAGAAGTTAATTTTGCAATAAATTGAGTGAGCGGTACCCCGTGTCTTATTTTAAACAGTTTGCGCCGGGCTTCTGATATTTCCGAGCTTAAGATGGGGTACCGTGCGTTGATCCAAGTCTCCAACTGTAGCAAAAACTTGAGTCGCTTTCCAGGGGACGAACAATTCTATTCAGGTCGTATGCGCATGTTGAAGATGGTATGGATTTGACAAGCCACTGGATTGAATAATTACGGTAAATCCTTTTATGGGTGATTTATGATCGAAGACTCATAAACTATCAAGAATCTGCAAGCATCATTGTGTGTGGTATTTGATCAGTTCGATTGGAATGATCTGATTAAAACTGAGGCGCCGGTCTGGTGTCCCGGAAGGGGTGCAATGCTATAGATGGTTTTCGTGGGACAGCTGCCTTCCAAAAGAAAGCGACGAGGTTGAAGCGGGGCGGTATTCGTTCCGAAACAATACGCAGTCAAGCCGGGTAACTACTACTCCAAGCTACAATTGAAGAGAAAGAATGCTTACTCGTAACGGTCATAGTACTCAATGCAAGCGGGCAATCGCGAGTCACCGTTCACATGGACCATGGGCGGGTAGTAACCTCCATCCCGCCTAGTGTTCAACAGTGCTTCAAGGTCTGGGTCTTCTTTCCGAAGAAGCACAACGAGTTGCTCATGTGGGAAAAAGAAGAACGATTCGTTCAACAGAATGCACTAGGCAACGTCCACGGGTGTGTCGATTTAGCGACCCGGTGATGTTGTCTGCTTGAGCAATCTGGTCCATCACTCAGTCATGTTGGGCTTCGACCTGGAGCTCCATACGAGAAAAGGAGGGGTGGAATTTCGGTGACGTCATTGTGCGAGCTGCTGACCGGATGGCCGCTAACCACCCAGAAGTCAACGAGCTTCTCGCCAGGCGGGGGAGGCTCTGCTTTCTGCCTACGCTTGATGCGCAGTCGCTCGCAGGACCCTAAATTCTTTGACGAGGGAAGAAGCGCTTCTTGGAAACACTTCCGCACGATGAGCGCTCCGTCAAGGCACAGAACGTGTCAAAGCCTAAGTGGCGACGCTAGCGGATGGAGAGAATGGTGAATGTGAGTAAGAATAATAAGAAGAAAGCATGATTCAGCGATGAGAAAGGTGTCCAACACAAGGAGTGGATTAGTACTGTATACGATAGCGTTCTTAATCTAACTAATGCCGTGCAAGCACGGGGAAGCCCTGGGTTTTATAGTAGCAAGTTGTTTGAGGTGAACACACGCAGTGATGCGGGTCTATTAGTACTGACACTTGTTACCTAATTTTAGAAGATGAACCTCTAAATCGTATTCCAAGCGACTTAGGCGCGCCGCCCGTGCGCCGCACCAGTCGCCCCCTGCAAACCTTGCGTTTACCTTTAACGCTATCCCAACGATCGAAAGTGCGTCACTGAATTACTCCCTGCCTCGGCCCAATAACACCCACTGGGCTTTTTTATAGAGCAGGCAAAAATCTAGTTTAATCCACTCGTCTTCGTGCAACCTTGATTGGGTGGTTTGGTTATGATGCTACCCCTAGCCGACACACGCAATATTCCGTTGGGTGTTTAGCAAGTTCTGAAGAGGTGACGGTGGCCTAAGGCGACGACCCATGAGGACGCTGCTGGAGGGCAAGCTCTACGTGTAGGGTGGTCGAAAATGCATGGTGATATGAATGAAATCAAGGTGACTGAAACGGTGGGTTTATCATCGCTTTAGATAAATGATGTGGGCGTTGTCTTCGACGTGGAAGGTATGGATTTTGGCAACAAGGCGTATCCGCCTAGCCCGGGCGATGCTATGAACAGGTTGTCCGGGTTGGCGGCAGTTTGCGCACGCAAATTTCCCGCGATGAAGTTGGCCGGTAGTCTTTCAAGATCGAATGCGCATGGCTGGTGAGTATTGCTTATTGGTAGATTCGTGTATGCCGCCATGGTCGACGGCGTCTTTGGCTCTGCTTATTGCCAGCTCGCACGCAAGATTCCTGTCCAAGCGCCCACCCGTATCTCCTCTCCAACCTCCATCCCCCGTGCGTCGCCATCCCCTTGAACGTCACTTCCTCGCTAGTTGCCTATCTGCCGGAGTGTCGTCGTGTGCTTTGTGTATCTACAGATAGGCAAGAACTCCGGCAGCACGAACTACACGATGTTCGACATTGACAGCCTTCTTCACCTTGTCGAGCAAGCGCTCCTGCGGGGCCGAGCCGAGTGGGAGCGCCTTGCTGTCACCTACAACGCTGGTCGCGCCCATTAATCACCGGAGAGCGCCTTCAATAGCTTGAGGCGCAAGATCAAGATGCTCTACAGGGACCTCAAGCCAACAGGCATGCTTGAAATGCCACCACACATCAAGCTGACCAAGGAGGATAAACAGGCCATTGACGACATGGTCAATGCCATTGAGATCGACGCCGAGGCTGATCGCGACCAGGGCTCTATGGAACCCGACTTCTCGTTCGAGGCCGGCCCTGATGACGACTTCTGATGACGACTTCGGCAAGGGAGGCGGCAACTTGCACGACACCAGAATGGCACTGGAGACGATGAGGCTCTTGACACGGATGACGCCTTAGCGAGCACACGACAAGCCAAGCGCCCCATCCAGGTGAAGCGAGTTCCAGGGCCTGCTGGCAAAACCTCTTGACGGCAATGATCTCGGAGCCCGCGCTCATACACCTGACACGATGTGGAAGAAGATTTTTCACTGCACTTGTGCTTGACTGCTGGACGGACCAAATCG
>JAIKVE010000124.1:0-29889 GCA_024679115.1 Phytophthora pistaciae | reverse complement strand
GCATTTTGCAGCAAGAAGACAGCTTACAATCTGAATGCAGCGAGCGCAGCACAAACGGATGGGACCCGTGTGGTTCACAGCCACCGAAGCGGTCGGATTTAGATAAACTTGGGGGAGGCAAAACAGCGACTTGACCTCATAGTTATCCAAACCTACCCCTACCAAGGTCGGATTTATCTTTTCCGACCACTACGATATCCTAGGTCAAAACGAAGGGCAAAATCTCTGCAAGGCACAATACATGTACAGTAAATGGCCGTGGGCAATGACGTCGCGACGGCCGCGGACTGCTCTCCCCACCAGCAAAATCCGGCGCGAGTTTCCAGCGGATCACGAACAGCGCACGGGCCATTGCGGCGTGATAATCCGCTCATGCAAACGGCGCTGTTCCCCTCTCATTTTAAGAATACAAGGGTAATCGAAAACGACAGGCTTCAACCCATACAAATTCAGAATACGAAGCATATCGTACCCATATCGATTCTCACGTCGACTGGATTGCGGGACGCAAGGCGGGACAAACTCAGAATCGAATCCGCATTTTCCGGTCGAGGCCAAGAGCGCCACAGCAGCGCCCGCAGTCCGAAAAGATGGAGGCCGCGCAGCAGCAGCAGGAGCAGCAGCGGGAGAAGGAGGAGGAGGAGGAGCTCAAGATGCAGGAGGAGGCCACGCAGAGCGAAGAGCAGGAGACGTCTGCAGCGCCAGTCGATGCAGACAAGCCCAAGGTAAGTCGATCATGGCTCCCGCAGAGTGAGATGGTCCTTGACTACTAAATGACTGACTGTGTCTGTCGCTGCAGCGCTGGAAGGAGGCGTTCTCGCGCGCCGTGCAGACGGTCATGGAGGAGCGGCGCCAGTCCATGAGCGCAGGAGTGGGCAAGCTCACGAGCTTCGCGGACGTGGTGCAGGCGGCCGCCGCCTTCGACCGCGAGGGCCACATCCACATGGACTTCGACGAGGACGACGACAAGTACGACATCTCGGCGCTGCAGGAGCAGGCCAAGAAGCGCGAGGACGCGTCGCTGCGCTCCACGCGCCAGAGCAGCCGCGCCGACTACGACGCGCCCCTTATGACCATCTGCATCATGATCGTGGGCACCCACGGAGACGTGCAGCCGTTCGTGGCCATCGCCAAGAGGCTCATCCAGGACGGCCACCGCGTGCGGCTCGCCACCCACGCAGTGTATCGGGACTTTGTGATGAGCCACGACGTCGAGTTCTACCCGCTCGCTGGAGACCCCAAGGAGCTCTCGGCCTACATGGTCAAGACGGGCGGCCACCTCATCCCGCTCAACCTGGAAACGATCCAGAAGGACGTGCCGCGCAACATGCAGATGATCGAGGAGATCCTCTACTCGACGTGGCCGGCGGTGTCCGAGGCAGATCCCGAAGGTGGAGGCCCTGGTATCCCCGGCAAACCTTTCCGGGCTCAGGCAATCATCTCGAACCCGGTCACTTATGGACATATCCACGTGGCCGAACGACTCGGAGTGCCGCTGCACATCATGTTCCCCCAGCCGTGGGTGCCCACGACCGCGTTCCCGCACCCACTGTCGAACATGCCGTACACGGGGAAGCCCAAGAAGGTGAACTACATGTCGTACAAAATGGTGGATCTGCTGATGTGGCAGGGCACGGAAGGAATGGTGAACGCGTTTCGCAAGGAGAAGCTGGGGCTGAGGAAGATTTTCAAGGGCGATGGCGGCCGCGACATTTTGCTGGACCTTGCGATCCCCCACGCCTTCATGTGGAGCCCGCGGCTGGTGCCGAAGCCGGAGGACTGGGGCAAGATTTACGATGTTATCGGGACGGTGACGCTGGAAGGACCAAGCTCTTCGTACACACCTTCACCAGAGCTCGAGGCGTTCCTCGGTGACGATGCAGGTCCAATTTTCGTGGGTTTTGGGTCTATGGTTATTCAAGACCCGAAGGGGGTGACCAAGATGATCATCGAGGCTGCAGAGCAAGCGGGAGTGCGTGTGTTGATTCAGTCCAGCTGGAGCGATATGGCGGGAGACCTCACGATTCCTGACAATATTTTCTTCCTTGGAAGCTGTCCGCATGACTGGCTCATGCCACGCGTATCGGCAGTGGTGCATCACGGTGGAGCAGGCACCACTGCAGCGGGTCTGCTTGCTGGCAAGCCCACCTTTATTGTGCCGTTCTTCGGTGATCAGCCGTTCTGGGGCCGTGCTGTCCTGGATGTTGGTGTCGGTGTGGAGCCCTGCCCCATCTCTCAGTTGACAACAGAAAAACTTCGCGTAGCTTTCGAGGCACTTGAGAGCCCGCAGCTTCGTGCACGAGCAATTGCAATGCGTGACCTCATGCGGCTAGAAGATGGCGCAGGTGAAGCTGTAAAGAGTTTCTATCGGAACTTACCACTGCACCAGATGCGCTGCGACCTGGAGTGTGGACGAGCTGCGACGATGTGGAGCCAGAAGGACAAAATTCGTCTATGTGACGAGTGCGAGTTCGTTGTGAGTTCGCGCCCGGAAAATTCAGCAACGGATATCGTGGAGTACAATTTTGTGGACTACTCGGCACGAGGACCAGAAAATGTTTTGGAAGGCGCCTCTGCAGGCGTGGGTGCCTTTGCCCACGTATTCGGATCAGGCTTTAAAGATGTGATTGTGAAGCCTGCACAGGGATACCGCCAGGAAGGAGCGAAGGGTGCTGTGATTGGACTCGTGAAAGGCTTGGGTGGACTCATGATAAGTCCGTTGGTCGGGACAGTAGTATTCGCGGACCACCTTGCAACCGGAGCATACAACAACGTCCGGGGAGACGACGACAAAAAGAAGGGCTCACTACTTGGAGACAACAAAAAACTGCTGAATGCTATGGGATTCAAGACTCGCAACGTCCACAATGGAGCACTGATCATGGATGAAGTGGTTGACTCGGATAATTCGCACTCAGCTCAAATCGCGATCCAGTTAACACCAGAGGAGAAGACCACTCTCGAAAACAGGTTCAACGCGCTTGTCAAAGAGCGTAAGCTGCATGGGCAACCATCATTTAAAGTAGTGAAAAGTGGTGGGACACCGGAGACCAAAACGGAGGATGCCGCAGCGATTGTTATCAATGTGGACGGAGCCACCTTCAACGGTACCGACTCATTTGACATCGCATTTGGTGATGGTGAGAAGGTTGGTGAAGCGCTACGTGAGAGTGAAGTGCAGCAGCTAGAAGATGAAGCGCGCAAGGAAGATGAAATCCAGAAAAAGCGACTAGAAAGCTTGAGCAGCACCCCAGTACTGCCGAAGATGAATATTTGCATGATGACTACTGGCACCTGGGAAGAAAGTATCCAGCAGTACGTCGCGATCGGACTTCGACTCAAAGCTGACGGACACTGCGTACGGATCGCAACAAACAGTGGTCACCGGGACCGCATCGTCGGTGCTGGACTGGATTTCTATCCACTTGGCGGTAGTGCCATTACGACTGGAAACTTTTTGCAGTACTTGCACCAGCGAACCATGGACCAGCCGCGCCACAAATCTCGATTATTGAACTTTGCCCACTCCAAGCTGAATCACAGGCGCGAGTCGTTCCCAGAAGTGGACGATCTACGGGAGCTTGTGTTTTCGCTGTGGCCAGCCTGTGTGGAGGTGGACCCACTGGTGCCTGGCAAGGCCTTTCGCGCCGATGCCATCATTGCGCACCCGTACTTGTTCGGACAGACCATCGTGGCCGAGCGCCTTGGCGTGCCTCTGCACTGCATGAGTTACAATCCACAATCTCGCACTCAGGCGTTCCCTCACCTCGTCAGCTCGAACATGAAGCTTCACAGACCGTACCGTTACGCCCCAACGAACGCAGCATCATACGACGTGATTGACAACGTGCTGTGGAATGGCATGCGAGATGTATTGGATGAGTTCCGCTACTTCTTGGGGCTTACCGGCAAAAGTATCGCTAAGAACCTGCTCGCTGAATGGCGTATCCCTCACACCTACCTTTGGAACCCTGCACTTCTGCCGAAACCTCATGATTGGGGAAGTGAAATCACTATCGCTGGGTACGTGGAGCTGGAGGAGAGTTCCACCGAGGACACCGACCTTGCTGCCATTGAGCAAGAGTTGTGTTCTTTTGCTAGGGATGCAGCTGGATCACCCCTGATCTACTTTGGCTTCCAGTGTGGCGATTGGGATCCGCGCCAAGTGCAAGATCTGGTCGGCACCTTAGAAAAGGCTGCTCAGAAAGCGAACGTGCGTGTTGTATTCCAAGGTTACGAGACCAGCAACGACGATGCTGCCTTCTTCGTGGGCGGTACGGACGTGGTGTTCGAGATTGACCAGCAGTTCCCTGTGAAGCGCATCCTTCCGCACGTGCATGCCACCATGCACTGGGGTGACCTCTCTATCACGTCGACATGCTTGGCAGCAGCGAAGCCTGCGTGCGTTGTTCCACGTAATATTACTCAGCGGATGTGGGGCCAAGCATTGGTACTGTCGGGCGCTGGTGTGGAGCCGTTGGAGATGGACGCTCTGACGCCGTCTAACCTCGTTCACGTGTTCCGTGTACTGTTGGACCCCAAGCTCACACATTGCGCCAAGCGGCTAGCCCCGAAGTTTTCGTCGGCTACTGCCATTGAGACTGCTGTTTCGGCCTTCTACAGCAACCTTCCCCTCGCAGGGATGACCTGCGACCTGGATCCGGCGCGAATCGCTCGCGTCTACGATTCGGATCACGAAATGAAACTTTCGTACGAGGCAAGACTGGTCGTACACCAAATTACGCTCGACAGAGGCAGCGCGGGGGACTTAAAGTACAAACCGCTCAAATATGCGCAGCACCACCCGCCACGATTCTCACTGCGAGAGCTGGAGCTGCTGCACTCTTCGTCTGGCAACCTCAAGAAGCACCCGAGGACGAAAGTGTTGTACACATATGATCCTGCTAGCGCCGAGTTGGCAGAACGAGTGGACCAGGAACGCGCCTCACTGTCTTCCTCCTCAGATGCGGTGCTATCGAAGAAGTTTGGCGGCACCCCTCGGAGACGGTTGAGTCATCTATCGCGCGCTCAGTCCATGGCTTTGAACGTGGTGGAAATGCCGAAGTTCTGGAACTCGCCGGAGGAGCAGGCGACGAGGACCTTGGAAATTAACAGCAAGTACGAAAAGCTGCTTATGGCGCGGAACTTCGCCAACGGTTCGTCTTCGTCGTCCGCGTCGTCTGTCGCGCTCTAGAGTAGTTGTTTGCTGAATGAAAGCGTGCCTGGCGACGATCGCTTCGGGACCCTCGGATACTAACTCGCTATAGATCCCCGTTTAGACCATCTTTGCTGTAGCTGTCATGTTATGACCAGACGAATCCAAGCCAAGATGTCGATTTGCTATTCTACTAAGGTTAGTTGCTCCGCTTCACGACGCTGTGCTGCTTTCCTAAACCCAAAGAAGCGCATTACTGCGTCGCGTTTACTCTTGACAGGTGGCTTTTTGACAAGACGCTCGTATGCCACATTGGTAGCTCTGCGTACGGCGGCTTCTTCGTCCGCAGAATTCCAGAACATCTCTATCTGTTCCGGAGTGGCGACAAGGCTGCCAGGGTTTGACAGCACCGAAGAGCAGCTTAGTGATCTGCCTCCAAGCGCATTACCCTGGATTTCAAGCAGCTCCAACGCCTGCGGGACTCCATCGTGCTGCCGGGTTGGCTTGACATCGTGTTGTGCTTCTACAGGATTGTCGCGAATGGAGAATGTCGGGGGATGGTTTCCACCGTATCGGAGAGGTTTGTACGGCACAAACACCTTGATTTTATCGCGGATAGCCACGTAGGCCTGGAGTGACAACTTGAGCTTGTTGTGTGGGTCAAAAACTCGTGCGAGCTTACTCGGATCCACATCACAGCGCATCGCTTCCCATGGCAGGTTGGCGTAGAAGACCTGTACCGCATCGCAGACAGGTTTCTCCGGGTCGTAAGTGGTGGCTAATGCTTGTGCTTTCTCTCGAATGTCTGATTTGAGCAGGTTCTGAAAGTTTGCAGACAGAGTCTCCACTGTGCACGTGTTCCAGTCAATCAATGGCAGACCGACGTGGGCTTGCTCGCACAAACACGCCACGAATCGCTGATACGAGTGCGCGCCACAAATGCCCATGGGTTTGCCAGCCGAAAGACTTTCCGCAACGATATCGGGCTCTCCCCAGTGAATCACTCCGGCCACAGCTTGCTCTTGGAAGAGTCTCGTATACGGTAAATCACTGGCAATTCCCAGCACATTCGCGGACTGGAAAAGCTCTCGCTGCTTGTCACCGACCTCCCGAGTCTGGAAAATAATTTTAACCTGTTGTTTTGCAGCAGCAGCGTCCACTTTCTGCAATAACTCATCCAAAGTACCAGGCGACATTGCACGCGTGGAGACCCCGAAATAAATGATTGTGGGAGTGGGCGTCTGGAATGCGAACTCGGTGAGTGCACTCGGCCACTTGAAGCGATTATTCTCCTTCTCGCGCTTCTTGCGTTTCCGTCGACTGAGTCCGGCATTGATGTCTAAAGTCACATGACCAACAACTGACAGTTCAGCCCCCCAGTCCAAAGGCTTCGGTAGCAGCGCAGGATTCCAGAGGTAAATATGAGGAACTTCCCACCGAACCAGCGGGTCGGGTACATCGCAGCGCTTCTTCAATCCGATGAAAGCACGGAACTGGGTCAGGACTTCTGCTATACTGCCGTGCCATATCGTCGTGTCAACGATGCCGTAAGTCAACGCGTTGCTTTGGCACAGCGTCATGATAGTCGAGTCGAGGCCTGTGATGGAGCTCAGTGGATGAGGGAAATAATACGTCGGTGTAAGGGGTTCCAAGCTGGCGCACTGTAGAGGGATACCAAGTCGTTCAGCAACGTGGACATGACCCAGCAGCAGCGGATGCCACAACAGTGCGTCTGCACGGAAGTGCACTCCAGGAATATTTGTGCCCCCACCATGCGGGTCGGATCCGTATGCCGCGGGCCACAACGAGTACATGAGCTCTTTGAACGCTTGAATAGCTCCAGTGCCCAACCTTCCAGGTACCGCCGCTCGAGCTGCATTTTGACTGTCGTACACAAACTTTGCGAAGTCCTGGATACTCTCGGGGGCTCCAGCAAGGGGGTAGAATTCAAGACCTCGCGCCATGATCTCAGTTCGGAATCGCTCATTGGCAGCCACGCGCACTCGATGCCCCTGCTCCTTGAGCTTGATCCCGATTGCGACGAACTGCTTCACGCCGTTGTCCCAAGTCCCGATAGCAGCAAGGCTCACGTTCATGGCTGGGATCTTGGAATTCGCTGATTTCGGCGACTTTGGTCTCTTGCTGTTCACGTTGTTTAGAGTGATTGAGTCGCTGTACTCAATTTTCCCACGCTGGTACGACGCGTACGCCTCCCATTCCGCGATGATGGAGAAGTCCACGGCATTCGACGACTCGCTTGGTATGCCAAACGCCATCTTGACTGTCCCTGCCGAGGTGAGTCGGGCGGAATAAAGCGTGATAGCTGGCTTGGTGCCCAATTCGGAGTTGGAGTTGGACGCCTCGCTCGTTTTGTGGATACGTGCGTCCCCACTACTATCGGATATCGAGAGATTGCTGCTGCTTCCGGTTGCGTCGCGAAGAAGTGGTTGGACTGCCTGCTTCCGTGGACTTGAGACTTCACCGCAGACTGGGTATTGCGGTGCGAAATTCTGGGCATGAACGATGGCCTCGTAGCGGGTGCAGTACCGATGCCTGACCGAGTGTTTCATGCGCCTCAGCATCTTCTTGCGGTCTTTCCTGCGCGCGAAAATGACGATATCGACTGCATTTGGGCTCATGGCGAGGCAAAACGTGTCGGCCAAGCCGTTTTGCACCCCGAAGGCCGCCATTATGTGGCGGTCGAACACGCTGTTCATTTTGCGGTGGCCTTCTTCTCGTTTCGCGTTCTTCCTCCCGGCGACTGCGCGGTCAGCAAAGAGCACAGCTCCGTGAACGGGGCGCCACAGCAAATAGTACACGCCCGCCACTGCACCCTTGACAGCACCGACAACCCCACCATAGATCAGACCTTTCGCTGGCTGAAGCAGAACACCCGTCAAGCCCCCCGTCAGCTCTTGTGCGAACACAATGGCTCCCGTTGCGACGCCCGTCAACAATGAGTTGGGTCCACGAGCGGAGTAGTCAACGCAATGATAGCGCACGAACTTCTTCTTGTCGTTTTCGGGGCGTTCCCTGACGACGAATGCACAGCGATCGCAGAGTTTGATCCGGTCCTGGACACTCCACTGGGTAGCAACGCGTTGGTGGTCCAAGTCGCACCACATTTCTTGCGTCGGAATGTGGTGGTAAAAGCTGCGGACAGCCTCTTCCGCTCCATCTTCCTCCATCATGAGTTCTCCCAACACTTCGGCTCGTTTACGGAGCTCCGGGTTTTGGAGATCTACGAAGGCCTTGCACAGTATCTCGGTCGTTAGTTGTACGATGGGGCAAGGCGCCACTCCCACCCGGGCGCTCACGATGGCTTGGCCCCAAAATGGTTGATCTCCGAAGAACGGCACGATGAAGGTGGGCTTCCCAGCGAGTAGACCAGCGGCTGTGGTACCTGCCCCACCATGGTGCACGACGGCTGACACTCGAGGCATGAGCCAGTCGTGCGGACAATTACCGAGGAAGAAGACGTTGCTAGGGATTTCGAGGTCGCCGGCCATGTCGCTCCAGCTGGACTGGATCAGCACTCGCACGTTGGCTTGAGTGGCTGCTTCAATGATCATTTTTGTTGTTGCTAGCGGGTCGGCGAGCACCATGGAGCCGAATCCAACGAAGATAGGTCCTCCATCGTCGCCAAGAAATGCTTCGAGCTCTGGAGACGGAGAGTACACGGAGGCAGGACCCTTGAGGGTAACAGTACCGATGACGTTGTACAGATCCCCCCAGTCTGCTGGCTTCGGTACGAGCTTGGGACTCCACATGAAGGAGTGAGGAATGTTTAGGTCCAAGAGTAACTCGGACCCAGAGTCCCCGTTGCGGATGGGATGCAGCTTCAGCACTTCGGTACGGAATTCATTGATGATCCCTTCCGTCCCCTGCCACATGATCATGTCCACGAGTTTGTATGAGAGGTAATTCCTCTTCTGCCACTTGCCAGTGTACGCCAAATTGGACAGCGGGTGAGGGAACGCCATGGTGGGCACCCACGGCTGCGGGAACATGATGTGGAGCGGCACTCCGAGGCGTTCGGCGACATGCACGTGTCCGTACGACACGGGGTTGGCGATAATGGCTTGGGCTCTGAATGGTTGACCCGGCACACCAGGACCCCCTCCATCGGGGTCTGCTTCCGACACCGCCGGCCACGTGGAAAACACGATCTCGTTGATCATCTGCATGTTGCGCGGCACGTGCTCGGTGATCGTCTTGATCTTCGTCGGGATGAGGTGACCCCCCGTCTTGACCATATACGCAGCGAGTTCTTTCGGGTCTCCTCCCAGCGGATAGAACTCAATGCCGTGGCCCATGACGAAATCTCGGTAAACCGCGTGGGTGGCCAGACGAACGCGATGTCCGTCCTCTTGCAGTCGCAGCGCAATCGCCACGAACGGCTGAACGTCTCCGCGCGTGCCCACAATGAGGATGCAGATGTTCATCAGCGGCGGCATCAGCAGCAACTCGTCCCTGTCATCGTCGGCGGAGGATTTCTTGCTTGGTTTCGGCGAGTTGCATGATGGGCGTTCGTGCTGAGAAGCGTCCGAGTGAGGCGTCTGCAGGTCGATGGCGTCTTCCGAGGCGAATTCCAGCTGAATGTGTCCGTCTGAGGTCTGATGGGCGATCGCTGCAGCGTGAAGTCCGTCCAGCTCGTTCCCCACGAACGACTCGATCCTCGCAGACAAGCTCGCGCGCGCCCCAGCGTCTGAAATCCGGCGGTGCATTGTACGGAGAGGATGAACACGGATTCAAGGAGACTCAACGACTCTACTAAGCGAGCCGAGCTGAGCACGTGTAAGTTGGGCGGCGTGCGTTGAACAACGGCCAGCTAAATTAGTCTGGCCGATTGCGCACTGTACGGCGAAGGCGGATTGCCATAACCGAAGTTTCCTTGTCCACGCATTCGTGTCATAAAGCAGTGACAGACTTTGGGCCTGTCGGGACGGAAGGTGAATGAATCAAAACTATATTGTACCTAGTGATTAGAATCTCAAGGCGATGGATTTGATGCGCGTTGATGTTTCCGCGCTGGCTTCGGTATCGCTTGTGGCAGCTTCGTCGTCGGTTCCGTGCTGAGTTTCAATGATCAGGCGCTCACACACCTTTGCGAAGAAAGTTGTGTAACCCGATGAACTCTCTTGGTCATCCGGGGATGTCGTTGTTGGGGCAAGATCAACAATTTCTGCCGGGACATCGGGCCACTGGAATTCTCTCGTACCCACCAGCAGCTCCGCAGGTGCGAAAGCAGAACAAACAAGCGTGGGTTGAGCATCACGCTCAGTGTGGGTAATACGGAGGTGGACAGAGAAGTAGTTGCCGTCCTTGTCGGTCGTCACGCCGGACCACGAACAAACTGTTAGTCCGTCCTTCACGTCGTCTTGGCCAATAAGGGCTTTCATGCACTCCTGCGCTCGCTGTTCGTCAAACTCCAGTGTCATGGTAAAGCTCGCAGGCCTGTCGACAACGCCGTCGGAGACAGCGGACGTTTTCTCAATGTGAAGCAAGGAGCAGATGTGCGTCATCACGTTGACAACTTCCACACCAGCCGACCCATTCAGCATCTGAGTCAGCTCGAATGACGCTGGGAGGCCCAAAATTGCGCTAAGCGTAGACTGCGGTAGTCTCAACGAACATCTTGAGCTGCTCGCGGGGTCATAAAGCGCCAGGCGCAACCACACTTCAGTAACTTGTTCAAGAAACACCGACAGCAGGACCTGGTCGTGCCCCACAGCTCGAACAGTCTTGAACAACCTCTTGCTGTTGCTCTCGGTACTCGCCGTGTCAACCAGCGAGCACGAATAATCTGATAGTACAAGACGATCCCCGCGTCCGTCACTTCGCTGCTCAACGTGCAGGTATTCCAACACCATCGTCGCCAACTTCCGACTCCTGGTCTTTTCCATCTCCAGAATTTCTTCGGAGCTTTCGTCTTTGTAGAGTATTGGGAGCAGCAGGTCCTTGGCCTCCTCACCGACAATATGGACCAAGTCACTTCCTTCCAGCAACAACGAAAGCCTCATACTAGTTGCACACACGTAGGCATCGACTCGAAGCATGACGCTCTCGCCTTGACTCGCAGCCACGTCAAACACGGTAATCAGTGTGCGGCCGCACCCGGCCAGTACTTTAGACGTCGTTAGCACCTTGACGCCGCGAGCTCCTGCAGTTCCATGACGCCGTGACTCGTCAATGAGCTTGGCAGCGTTGACGTTCGAGTCCCGCTCGAATGTTTTCGTCACTGGCGTCGCCTTCTGCTTGGCGTACAGTCGGTCGCGCATGAACGTCACCTTCAGGCTTGAGCCTCCGTCGACTTGCGCATATAGCCGAGCGAGGATAATGTGGCGCATCAAACTGTCGATGGACGTGGAGGCGATAAGAGCGGCTTTGTCGGGGCCGACGACCTCGCGTAGATCTCTATGACCTCGGATTTCAGCAATGGCTCGACCGCTGGAGGCGGGGTGATACACGTGGAACTTGATGCTGAAGGAGTCGCGCTCCCGCACACGATCAGTTGGCGATGCGAGTGCAGGCTTCAAGTCTCGAACCACTTCAGCGCGCATGGTAACACGCACAACCACGTAGAGGCCGTTGGCTCGGTAGCTGCCCCGATGGACAAGCTCTTCCGTGTCGTAGCTATACAGCTTCCGTCGGCGCTTCCCTCCCTTGGTATTATTTGCTTCGTCTTCTTCGTCTTCTTCGTCATCACTCTCAGTGGCTCGGTCATCCAGCAGATGAGTGCACGAAACCACAGCGACTTCCTCGTCTCCCTTCGTGCGATCCTGCAGCCCGGGTCGTTGCGGTTCATCTCCATCTGCAGTATCTGTTGTCTTGTACGAGCCAGCACCGAGCTGCTGGACTACTCCGGTCGCCCAGAAGGAGCCACACGGTAAGTGAGCGACCACACAGCCGTCGTCACCGCCGCCACCATTCGGGTCCCATCTAAAGTAGCGATGCACAAGATGCCGACTGATGCTCCTCCGCTCAGCTACAGACGCGTGCTGCCACGACGATTCCATCGGCAGACTCGCCTCAATCTCGCATTCTTGCAGCACCAGCGTCTGCTGTACGCACGATTCAGGCAGCCAAACTCGGTACCGAAGAGCGTCACCGTCTGATCCTCTGCTTGCTCTTTGATCCACTAAACTGTCGTCCTCTTGCGGTTCGGGCTCACACAGTTCGGCCTGGACGTACGCGCGCACGACTTGTTTCTTCGTGACCCGTTGGTGCGGGTTCTCCATGACTCGCAATACACACGGGAACCTCGCAATGATGTGGCGCCTTAAGCGATAGCAGCTGATCACATCCGCGTCTTCCTCTGTTGGTTCCGCACCCACGTCGCCATTGCTCGAGTCAATTTCTTCGGGTTCCTTAGCGGCCGGTTTCGTCACGCAGAACCTTCTCAACAACACGCGCTGCAACTGACTCGGCGTTGTATGTCTCGATAGATGCAGCAGCTCCTGAGCAGCACAACCAGATAGACGGATAGCGTGACGCGTGCTTGACCCCGGAGCGTAGAAAACTGCCTGGAAGTCGCCGTCTTCGTGTCGTTCAATCAACGTGAACACCCAGCGCTCTCCCAATGCAGCACCGGGAACTCGTACGGCACGTCGAAGCAGCACGCGTCCAGGTGCACTCTCACCAGTTCTCACACTGAGCCTCAGTTTAGACGCCGCTCTCGGTTGGAACTCCGCCTCCAGCATCGGAGTCCGCGTGATGCAGTACAAGTGAAGGCGATCAAGCAAGAGCGCGGGGCTGCGAGAGGACGGAACGAAGAACCGCCGAGCTTGAGCTGCCGACAGTCGACCGAGCACGTTCTCCAGCTCCACAGCCAGCGTCAATGCTACGGCTTGAGCGAGAGCGTTCTGTGAGTTACTTCCGTGTACGAACGCGTCCACCTGAACATGTCCACGAGCTAACTCCGCAATGGTAATGGTGACCAAGTACCCTCCCAGCAGCAGTACACGTCGATATAGCCGCACTGCGTGTGGACTCACCACTAACTCATACGGACTGGGAGGCTCAATGGAGTCTGGAACGTCTTCAAGCCTTCTTCTCTGCAGTAGACACAAGCGAGCGAGACGCGCGTACATTTCACGATGTGAATGCGGCGGTAATTTATCGGCTCTGGTTTCTCCACCCAGAGGCATCGCAGTAGGAGTCAATAGTTTGTCAATATCGTCTTCGGAGATGACGGTGAACCAGCGTTGGCCCGAACTTGGTGAATAAACACTCGCGAAGATGCTTCTGCACTCGTGGAAGAGCGACACGACGCATCTTTCTTCCTGGTCGACGCTCTTCTTCTTCTTGTGCACTTGGGCTGTGACATTGACACTCGAACTCACCAGCAAATGCGCTGTGCGGTACACTCGAACATCCGCCAGCACCGCGTCCATGAGCTGCATCACTGCCGAGTCTTCCCCCGCTCCCTCCTGCGCGTGGTCCACAGGGCAATTATCAAACACGACCACGCGCTCAAACAGACCAGGGACCGGTTCATAGCGAGTGATCTCAGGCGCGAGGCAGCCAGTTCCGTCAGCCGCGATCAACCGAGCGGTCTTGGTAGCTATCTCGACCCAAGCGGCCAGAGCGAAGAGCAGTCTGCTGGGAGATACTTGAGACCTCGCAACCACTGCATTCGGCCACAATTGATGGCGTAAGTATCGCTCCAGCGCTACCAAGTTCACCGGTGAGATCTTAGTGACGTCCACTTGCTGCAGTTTGGCCCGTAAGAATCCCGGTTGAGCCAGAAGCCGACGCGATAGTCGCCAGCTAACGGAACTCGTGGCGATGTCGCTCTGTGAAGGACCTTCATAGACCTTGCCAGGCGTCAGGAGGACGATCACAGCCTCCATAACCACCACCAACGCCGGATTCGGAGCAGGAGCCAAGTCTCCAAACCCACTCCTGGCCTGCTCTATCATCTCCTGGGTAACAGCGTCCTCCGCCAACTCAAGTCGCAGCCGCGTAGTGCGATCCAGAGCCAACTTGACGTCCGCGTCCACGATTCGACGCTTCATCTCCTCGTTATAAGCCTCTTCCAGTTGATCGGACCCTTCTTTCGGACCAAACAAGTCGCTGCGGTTGGTGATAGTACCTCTCAACAACACGCACATCGGTGGAGGGTGGATCCCGCTCTTGATAGTCGCAAAGCAGCTCAGAAATGCTCGTTGAGTCACGTCTCGAAGCCCCACATCTCCTTCGAGGATGACACTGTGCCCCAACGCCACGGCGTCTCGAATAGCGTTAAAGTCGAACGCTTGAGTGCTGTCTTCAATGCCCAAAGACCTCCTTTTGGGCGCTGGAGGACGTGTGATCGTAAGGAAAAGCCCCGGTAAAGCTGCCTGTAGCTTCTCCAGTATTACAGTGCGTGCATTTCGTGGCACATCATTAGCCACAACCAGCAGCAATGGACGAGGGCGGTGGAACGGATACCCTCGAGCTTGAACGAGCTCAGTCGGGACAAACCGTCGAGCTATTTTTTCGTCGCTGTGGTCGGCATCTCGTCGCTCCGTGACTTCGTGCTGCGCTTCTCTCTTGCTCAACGCCCGACTAACCACCAAGAACGGATCGGTAGACGACGCTGCAGGCTCTAGCAGACGCTGCAGCCGCGCGATCGCTGCGAACGCCGTCGTCCACTTGAAAATCGCCACTGCAGCTCGCCAACCTCGCGGTATTCGCTCGAACGTCTCAGCTTTAAACTCCAGATCTCCAGTGTAGGCGTCCAGCAACGCTAAACCAAGGCGAGACTCTCGTAAATAGGGAATGGACGCAGCGACTCCCGCAGCTGCAAAACCTCCTGAAGAGCGGTCCATCGACGCTCGAGCTGCTCCAGCCGCAGCGTCTGCGATCTTCTGCATCCGTCGAGTGACACTCACACCGCAGCGCAGGAAGCGCGCAGCCTCCCGCCACCTCGTACTCGGAATATCCCATTCATCATCGGCATCGCTAGTGAAGAGCATCAACATCCGTACGAGACCAAGCACCAGTGCAGGAAGAGATGGTTTATCCCCAATAGAAGAAGACTTGATCCCTGTCTTCATGAGGCTCGGAAGCGCGACCATCTCCTGACACTCCGCTGCCAGCTCTTGTAGCGCCACAGCGTTCACAGATTGAGCGGCGAGCGCGAGTTGAAGCCTCCAGCCCACGAGTTGCCGGATCTTGGCCATCCGAACGCGACCAAAGCGCCCTCGCATCACCTTCTGGATCTTCTCCGCCGAGTTTTCCTGCAGTCTTCGTCTCCTCTTTGTGGCTGCTAACCTCCGAGCGAGGCAGCCTCGAGCCACACGCTGCAAGTGCACGGAGGCTGCATTGTTCCAGTACATTTTGGCAACTCGTCGTCGAACGAGGTACCCGCGGACTCCGGCCTGGATGAAGGTGCTGGCGACGACGAACTCGATCTTCATCTGCGCGAAGGTTTCGCGCGCCAACATCCCGCGCACGAACTTCTGGATCTGAGTCGCGCAAAAGTGCTGGACCAGAGGAGCGGCCTGGTCGTGCTCGAGCTGTTCGGCGGCAGCCGCGGCTCGAATCGCAGCCTGCTCTTGATCTTCTCGTAGCTGTTGCTCTTGGTTCAGACTCGCAACTTTTGGCTGGCCGGACTCAATCCGCTTGGCGTGCTGCTCAATGCATTAAAGAGTTAGTAGTTATCGCGCCTTATAGCGAGTGAGGTTTACTCACTGTGGCGTCCTTGACGGCCTTGTGCTGCGCCTTGAACGTGTTGAGCAGCTCCTCCTTCTTGTGGATATTCACAACTTTGCTCTCGTACATGTACTTCTTCTCCTCAAACTCCTTACGGAGTGCTGCCAACTCGCGCCGAGCTTGAATAGTGAACGTTCGAAGCTCTTCCCCGTACACCTGCAGCTCCACGCAGCTCTCGAAGTAGGCGACGTCCATACTCTTGCGCTCTATCTCCTCTCTCAGCGAGTCCAGTAGCACTCCCAATTGGGCGTTCGCTCTGCGCTCTGCAGCCAAAGCTTCTTCCAATTGCGCTCCTCTAGCTCTGCGTCTCGGCGGTGGAGGCCGGTCAAACGACCGCCATTCGGGCTTGGAGATGGGTCCTAACATGCCTGAGCGCTTCTTGGCGTGGAATTTGCCAGGGACATCCGACTGCGAGGGGTCTCCAAGCCTTAATACGTTGCCCTCTGGGTCCTGCGCAGTGTAAGAGGAGAACAGCGTCGACGGAATATTATACGCGTTGCCCGACAACTCGACCATACTGAATCGACGATGAGCCTCGTCCTCGGGCACCACTCGACCGTGGATGTCTCGCGCGTACCGTCCAAAGGCGGCCTCTTCCTGTAAGACCACCACTTCCGCCTCAAGAAGGCGAGCCATGTCCACTTCTCCGATCTGCGACGGTAATACCGAGCTGTACTTGGTCTTCCCGCGTGGCTGTACTCGAGACTTCGGACGCAGCGCCCCGACCTTCGACGGGGTGTTGGGGACCAGCTCTTCATCGTTGATCACGCGCGTCTCGTACGGCGTCTTGGCTCGCTTCCGTTCGGCCAGAGCGTTGGCCAACGCTTCAGCTTCTGCTGCTGCTGCTGGTTTATCAGTCTCTCCGTTCAAATTTCGGAGGCTTTCTCGTACAGAATGAGAGCGCTTGCCCCCAACTTGCAGGAATCGATTCGAGTCGGCCGTGTCAGACCGTGGCTGCTGCTCCCCGACAAGTCTCGCCCGGCAGTCGAGGTTCAGAGGTAGGATGAAGGGGTTGCGATGGAGGGTGAAGCCCAGCCACTCAATCAGCCCCGAGTGCTTCTCCAGGAATTCCAGGTCGGACGCCAGCTTGAGCAGGTAGTTGATGCCGTTCCACTTGAACTGGTCGGACTCGGCCGCTTTGTCTTTGGCTCTGTGCTTGTGCTTGTAAGCGCGCCACGCCACAACCGCCTCCACCGTCTCCAGCGTCGCTAACCGCAGCAAGTCCAACACATTGACCGTCTCCCCCAAGTGAGCGCCGCTGATGTGGCCGGCAGCACTCGCTCGACCTAACCGTTGAAGGTAACCTTCACGCACGAGGATGCACTTCAACACCTCCAACTCCTACGGCCAAGAGGGGGCTGTAAGGGTGACGGTAACAAGTAGTGTAGCAACTTTAGTATTCACACGTACCTCTCCCGAATCGAGCTCTTGAGGGCCCGAGTCGCTTGAAAAAGTGACGGATGAAACTCGAGGCAGCGATACGCCCTGGCAGCACACACTCTCAGTCGAGACTGTATGCAGCAATTGAACAGTACGATACTGACCTTGCCATTTGCCCCCGTTCGTATGGGTTTCTTGGGGGAAGTTTTCTTGGCTTTCTTGATCGGAGGGAACTTTGGTGAAGTGGTGACTGGAGAGGCTGGCGCTGGTCTGCGAGATGGGGAAGTCACTGCGCTGATGGCTCTGCAGATCCACAACATACCATCGTGTTAGTATTGCAGCAAGGGGACAAGTCGTTGGAGTAAAACTTACACTTTCGGTTTGCTGCTGGATCCATTGGCTGCTGGTGGGGGACGGTCCATGGAGGCTCAAGCCACTGTGGCGCTAGCTCGACTTCCTCGTCGCTGCGTCTTCTACAGTCCGTGGCAACGTCGAGCTGCGCGTAGACGCATCCGGATCCCCGTCGCCGATGTGTCGCTTCGCCACCAGTTTCAGCTTGGAGACTGAATTAGTTCCAGGCCTGATGAGACGGACTGTGTAGTGTTCGTGTTGTTAACATTGGCCATTAGTTAGTTGTTTCTGTATCTATCCTACCATCTATTGATGGTGCAGTTCGGTCTTGGATTGAAGGATCCAGGTCAATCGCATCTTCAAACTCCTCGTCTCCCTCTCCATGCAGCTGGTGACTCTCCACTGCCGTATGGCAGCTAGCAGCGTCGTCAGCATGGAAATCCACTTCCGATGCGCAGGAATTGAACGCCTCCGACCGATCCGAGACTTCGCACTCCGACTCGCGGTTGTCTTCGAGCTCCTCATCCTCGTGTTGCACTGATGGCTCATCGCCGACGTCTTCAACTTCGTTGACTTCATTCTGTGAATCGTAGGGCGCACTTGGCCATGTCGGGAGATATTCAAGTAGCAGCAGTGGAGGAGCTGGCGAGATAGCAAACGGGCTGACGACTTCAGGTTCAGGTTTCGTTGAGTCCGGCGTGATTGAGTTTTCAGGTTGAAGATCGCGGACGGAAGAGCGAAACTCGACCATGAACACGTCACAGATACGGCTGGGCTCTTCTGAAGGCGGAGCGATGTCGCTGTTAGCAGCAGATGTCGGCTCGTGTTGAGTCTGCTGGCAGTCGTCACTCTCCTTACTGATAGTCTTCTCCTCGCCCTGCTGATGGTCACTTGGCTCTTGATCACGTTGGACATCTTGCTCTTCAGGGGCGTCACTTGGGAGGTGCATAGCCTCATCTTGCGCTTGCACAAGCATATCTTGGCCCGATTCGCCTTCTAAAGATACGCTGGCGAGGTGGGACGACTGCACCTGCTGCAGCGGTTGCACTACTTCACCAACGGCGTCGTGGCCCTTATCCTCAGTTTCATTTTGCTCGGAACTTTCGTCGTCGGGATCCGTTGATACTGGGGTCTCTGACGTAGATACATCGGTGGGCGCGGCAACAATCGCCGAAGGAGCGTCTTCCTCCTTGACCACAATAACTTGCTCGTTCATTGCATCGGCAACGTCGCACGACGATGCTAGCGGTTCAGGCACCGCCGGTGATCTCCCAGCCAGCTCAGCGGCATCATCGCTATCCATAGGCAAGATGTTTTCATTATCCACTGCTTCAGAGAGTACAATGGATGGAGCAGTCTCAGTAACACGTTCGAGTTCTTGCTCAGGTACTTCCAACTCCATCGTCAGCTCTAGCGAACCATTCCTCACGTCACCCAGCGAGCTCGTTTGGGTAACCGTGCCAGCCACCGCCGCTTCCTCAATTGGAGACTCGACGTTTGTTGCGGTATCTTCAGCCAAAACAGGGAGTTGTTCTACCCCCGTGCTTTCATCCTGCTCCGGTATCGCATTCAATTCTGCCGAGCGCACCTCAGTCTCGCCCGGTGCGACTTTCTCGGGGCTTCCAATCGGAGCAAGCGAGACGTTCTCGATCGGTTGTTCCTTCACCAGCTTCAGCTCCAGCTTCGGGTTGGCAGTACCGCATTTCGACGTGGCAGGATCGACGATCAGCGGCATTTTGGCTTTCCTCGCGCGACTCTCCTCCAGATATTGGCCAGCCAGCACCTCCAGCTTGGCCATGCACTTCCCCACGTAGAACTCAATAGCGAGGCAGATAGTGCTGGCCTCGGCTGTTCGGAAGAGGAAGTCCTGCGTAATCGTCTCGCTGGTCGCCACACGAGGGGAGCCTGGGGAGGCCGGCGCCAGACTCCGACACTTGAGCAGACAGCACGTGTGTCCCTGCTGGAATACGACCGACCACTTCTCGAGATCCGTATAGTACCAGGAGCTCAGCTCCACCTCCGCCTCATGGCCCGTGCAGAAGGAGACGCCATGCGACGAGATCTCCAGCGAAGTCGCCTCGGTCGGACACGACTGGCCCGACATCGCCTGCTTCACGGGGAAGCGCAGTATTTTATCCGGAGCGATGGTTGCATGCTTCTCGACGCATTCGGACAGCACATTCAGCCACACTTCGTACTCCTCTGGCTCCGCGGCCGCAAACGTCCACGTCCGGTAGAGTGTAACTACGTCGAACGCGTGCATTGTTGAAGTGCTGGTGCTGCTACCACCTCGGCTGACAGGACTAGCGGCGGATACCGGTCGGATGCAGAGCACCGAGCTCAGATCGATCACCCGTCGCTCCTTCGGCGTGTCTGTCATGCCGGGGCAGTGCGTTATCTTGTCGTAGTAGCAGAGAAATCCACCCACGGGGGTCTCGAACAGAACGACGAGCTTGGGGTGCCACGCCTTCCGCAAGTGGAAGGTGCGAGCGTTCTGGCGCTTGAGCAGTTGGCCTTGAAACTTGAACATCTTCGCGTAGTGTGTTGACTGGAGTAGCGCTGCTAGAGGTTGTATAGTCTTGGACGGCAGCGGCGCCTTGGTACGGGATAAAGCGGCCATTTGACGCAGTAGCGGCTCGTTCAACGCCGACGAGAGACACAATGCGTGGAGCTCGCACAACCCGTTTGACGTAACTCTGGACATGCTTGGATTGGTGCGGAAACTCGGGTTCATGTTGCTCAGCTCCCCGGAGTTGATCATCACATTCGGCGCTGACGCTTCCTCCGGCTTGCTCCCGCTTTGGTCGTGGCTTTCCGCGAGGTTCTCGCACCCAATGACTCGACAACAAGCGTCGATGCGTTGCTTAAGGCTGTCAGCGTCCGTGAAGAACATCAACACACTCGCTCTTCGCGACCCTGAGCTGATGTCTGGGATCGGTGCCGTCACCTCGCTGCTGCTGGACCGAGGAGTTCGGGTGGGAGAGGCCAGCATCTCTCGGAGGGAGGCGTCCATGTACGTGCCGTTCTTGAGGTACCAGATCGCCTCCCGAATGTAGTGCGCTTCCAGGCTCTGGAACACGAGATAGCTCGGCTGCTTGGCCAGTTGATGCGTCGTGCGGAACCGCAGCTCGAGTCGCGTGCCCGCCACTTCGCAGGACTCGAGATGCTCGTACGAGTAGGAAAACAGACACGCACTGCGGTCGTGGCAGTCGGGCGACGGGAACACGCGGAGGTGGTGAATCCCAAGCGTCAGCCCTCGTAGATCGCCGCTGATGGAGCAGGTGAAGCCGAGGAATCCCGACCGAATGAACTCCACCCCCAAGCGCTCGCGACTCATTGAGTTCTTGACTGGCTGCTCTCTTCGCAGTAACTCTCGTCGCTTGGACATGGGCAGCATGGACGGCTGAGTGGACCCTAGCGATGCTCGTCGCTGCTGGATCGGCGAGGGCAAGTTCTGACCTATGAGAACTCCGATGTAGACTTGCTCCGGCGGCTTCTCCAGGTCCGGGAGCGCCAAGATTGCCGTGAAATGCGCCTCCAGCTCTGTGAGCACAGGGAAGACAAACGTCGGGGACGTGGAGCCGTCGTCCAGCACAAAGTGCACCGACTTCTCGCTGTGGTCCCACACGACCTCCTTCATGACGCCGATAGGGGACTGAAACATCATCTTGTGCTGGTGAACTGTGATGGCGTTGACGGTCTCAGCGGAGACGCCGAGGATGATATCAACTGGAGCTGCACTCTCCGGGGCTGTACGCATCTTCCCATGGTAGATCGAGGGTTCTTGGACACTTGGGTTCTCGCTTGGAGTGTACGCATGTTGACGAGCCCCTGCCCGGCTGGATTGAGCCGCAAAGGAGCCCCTCATTGTCATCTGCCTCCACGACACCTTCACACCAGGAGGAACCGCAACTGTCGAGAACCTTGCAGCTTCAGCCAACGCACGCCCTATCAATAGCACGGGTAAGAACAGCAACAGCAAAACGATCACAAATAAGGTTAATGGTTTCCGGATCCAGCGCCCCAGCAAGGTATCTGTAAAGCACTTCCACTGTAGACAACAGCAGACACCATCAGAATCTAGGTAAGTAGGCAAATCCATTCAATCGTCTTTGCGCTCTGGAACTATGAAGACGCTCGAGAAGCAGGCGTTGAAAATCCGCTCCGCGCCCTGGAAGTACGGGAACTGGAGCCACATCATCACCAGCAGCTTCGCGTGGTAGAACAGCGGGAGCCACCCGATCTCTCGTCCGATCGCGGTGATGAGGTAGTCGACAGTGACGGCCACGCTGAAGTACGCGAGCCACCACTCGTAGCGCCGCGTGCGCTTCTCGCCTAGCACTCCGATCGTGACGTAGGCGGGGAATCCGAAGCCCATGAGCGAGCAGCCGCGAGACGCCACGAAGCCTGGCGTGAACATGAAGATGAGGCCGAAGAGCGCCGGGCCCTGGGACCACAAGTCCTTCGCCAAGTGCACGTGTCGCTCGGGCACCACGCGGAACGATACAAGCAGGCGGATGAGGAAGTTCGTCTTCTCTTCGGCCTCCGCGTTGACTTCCGCCTCGCGCTCGTGGATCCGGTTCGCGTACGGACTGATGAGCGGGCTCAGCATCGTGTAGAGAGCGATGTCGCCACGCGTGAAGGGCGAGTGCATCCAGATGAGGAAAATGTTGCAGAAGTGCAGCGGCATCGTGAAGAAAGACGTCACAAAGGCCGGCAGGAAGAGCGTGACCATGCCGATCAAGCACACCGCCACGGACCAGATGACCCAGTACTTGAGGCACGCTTCGTACGCTCTCCACTCGTAGTCCGGGATGCTGATCTTCTCGAACTTCTTGATCAGCTCACTGGTGGCTCCTGGTCTGGACGCGGGTGGGGTCGTCTTGGTGTGCTTCGGGTACAGCCTCTTCTGTCTGATGACCCCGATCGTGTGCAGCAGCGGGTAGCCAACCGACAGCAGTCCGAAGATCGGCTCGCTACTCAGCACGTCCGTCGTGGGGCGCGGCAGCCAGTAGAGCGCCTCGTAGCTCAGCGCGAAGAACAGCACGTGGGGCAGCAGAATCGCCACCACGCGCCACTTGGCGCTGAGACTGGCGATAAACGCGCGGTACCGGAGCTCCAGCAACCGACGCGTCCTCACGTACTGCACGCGCGCCTTGTGGAAGTAGCCCTGGCGCACACAGACAACCAGGAACAGCACGGACAGCGCCAGGATCGCCTGGTGCAGCGGGTCCATTTGGCTCACGTAGTCGGCCGCCACTTTCAACGCGGCAAGGCAATGGGGTAGTGCCGCCTCGCCCACCACAGCCAGACCCTGCAGTAGCGGCACTGCTACAAGCATCAGGAAGGTCGCCCAGAGCTTTAGGCATTGGAACGTGGCCTCAACGGCCGCTTCCAGTGCCAGCCCGATGGCGCCCCAGTCCGTGGGCTGCGCGAAGGCGGCGGCCACCTCCGACGCATTAAAGGGGCTGCTCAGCAGGTCTTCAGGTAGATACTGGGCCAAGAGGCCGCTTGTGGAGGGCAACGCGTCCTGCTGCGCACGAATTAGACGGGGAATTAGAGGCGAGTTAGGCGACGGAAGATACGGCGGTATCGGTTGGAGGGGGGATTGCGGGGCGTACAGTGAGCACGGGCACGGGAGAATCGAGCGAGGGAGAGGTGACAACCTCCTGCTGTTGGGCCTGCAGCTTCACGAAGAGGAAGGCCGCGCTGAGCGCCGCTAGCGGCGGCAGCAGGCCGCGCAGCATTGTTGCGACGAGTCGAGTCGTCGTAGATGTATAATAAATACCTGAGAAACTTCATAAATTACTTGAATGTTACCTGTTCCGTCGACCCCTCCGATTATGTACGATCATGATGTGGCGTGAAAGTATCTTTTTTAAGAGATATGTTGCCCTCTTTAAAAAGAGGGCAACATATCTGAATTGGCGCCGGGACGAAGGCTGGGTACGCATGAATGTGAGCGCTGAAAATTGGCAGGCTCGACACCAGCACGAACGTTATGCAACCTTGCCATTGAGTAGACCACGGCTAAGAGAGTGCCGTAGTAAGCAAACTGGGCTTTACACACTGCATCATGTATGTTAATCTCAGAGCATCTTCGTGCAACGCGCGACTTTGTTTTTAGTAAAAAGTACTATTGAGTGAAAATATGTTTTAGCAAAGTATAAAGCCCAGATCATTTCGGATTATTGGCGCCAAACCTCGACGACATATCCAAAATAGTGTTGTTTCTGGGCCGAGAACTGACTCCCACATTAAACGTAGCGTTATTTAGTGCGAGGGTTTATTACGAACCTATACCGTACTTCAAAAAAAAATGCTTTACCAAATAGCAATCTTGGCGTGATTTTTTTTCGCTTAAAGCAAAATTTTCTATAAAATTAGTTTGCTTCAATGCAGAAGCATCGGTTGGAACAAGTGTATTTGCGAACATTTGCCAAAACTATTTGTCGAGATTTTCACAAAACGTTTTGTGAATCGTGCTTGCACCAGGTTGGGAAGTTCTATTTTGAGATCATTACTACCATGTTTGTTTAGGCTACTACTACTTTGGTTATCAATTTACTGAGCAGAAGGCTCAGTTGGTACAAGCATATTTGCGAACATTTCTAAAACTATTTACAAATGTTTTAAAAATATTAACAAATGCTTTAAAAAATATTTACAAATGTTTTTAAAAATATTTAAAAATGTTTTTAAGAGCATTTGCGAGCACTTTGACTGGATTTAGGCGCATATTATGCTGTGGTTAAAGAAACACTGGTAACTTGGTTTACGTGTAGATCGCAATCTAATATATAATGTAAGCTTCAGGCAGAGAGCTATAGACGGACGATCACCAGCTTTATCAGCGCGAGCCACTGCACGCGCACGAGGATATGCGGTGTTGTGGTCGCCCCAAGTCCACGACCTCCCCGACCTGCTGGTGGTGTTTGGTCTGACGGAGGTGCACTAGGAAACCTAGAGGCGGTTCGAGGCCGCCTCTCCCGACGCAACAAAGACAATATCAGCGTAGCCTAAGATCCCAAGCATCACTGCAATGATCTACGTCAGCGCGTCCAGCTGCAGGAACGCGAGGTAGTCCGCTTGCGGTCACGTGAGCTGCTCTCATGTGCTGGATCTTCTCAAGTGACCGACGAGAGGCCCGCTCGACAACCTGACTGACCAAGAGCAACTGCCACGCGCGTTGCCGGCTACGCCCGGCCGACTCAAGCTTCGCTGGCAGAGCGGTCGACATCGCCGCCAGCCGAAGAAGCCAGCCGTTAGCCCCGACGTACATAGAAACAATATGTCGAAATAGCACTTATCTCTCCTAGCACCTCCTTATTGCCAGTACACTCAAAAAAAAAAAAACAAATTCGAAGCAGAGACCGACGGCAAACCTGGATCTCGAAGTACACACACTACTACTACTACTGTACACAGATTACATGCATCGTCGTTCGGGAATAACACCGCTCAGAGCTTACTGAGCGGACGTTGTGGCTTCGCTGCGGCCACGGAGCATCACCGCCTTACCTACGTGCACTGCCCGTCAAACGCCGGGCTCTGCTTGAAGTTGAACGAGCGGAATTTGATAGCTCGTGGAGCTGGAGCTTGGTGTTGCGGCTGGGTCTGCGACGGCATTCGCTCAGCAACTGCGGCTGCAGTGTCAGCAACAGCCATATCGTGGACGCGTTCGAGGAGGTCGTAGACCTCCTGCAGGAACTGCTGTAGCTTTTAAACTCGTCGTCTTCGACAGGACCGACGGGCAGCTCGGCAGGAGGCACTTGCTGGGGGCAGTCAACGTCGGCGGCGGCGGCGTTTTCGAGCTCTTTAGGCGACTCAAGCGCCGCGAAGCCTTGGCCGAGCGTCGCATCAATCATCAGCAAGCGCAGCGGGCTCAGCGCGACTGGGGTGGCTGCGACGGTCGCTCCGGAGCTCGTCCAGCACCACGATGACTTGGTCTTGGTCGTCGAGGGTTGGAGCCTCGAAACCGGAGTATCCGTACTGGAACTTGGCAAACCTTGCCGCATCAATGGGCTGGTTGGGCCAGAGGGGGTTGAGCGGCTCCACTGCTGCAGTTGCGGAGGAGCCTACGGCGTCGATCGCCTCGTCGGCGCTGGACGCAATGGCCGACGAGGCTCTGTAGACCTGGATGAAGGGGTGATCCTCGTCCTGCTGATCGCTGCAGGCGCGCGTGTCGTGGTGCGGACGGTGGCGCGGGACCCGAAGATGGCCACGAAGCGGCGGACCGACGGCGCGATGGCTGGAAAGGGATGGTGCCTAGGCGGGCCGGGGAAGTGAGCGGTCTTTCTGGGACCCGATTGGTCTGACGTTTGAGCAGCTTATGCGGATCAATGAGTTCCTGCCCACGTCCGAGGAAGCTGCTCTAGTGTCTGGATATGTTCGCGCCAAGAAAAATCTTGGACAGTTAAGAGCTAACCGTTTGTGTGCGAGTTCCTAGATTGTTCGTTTACATCTGTTGTAGGTCGTGCTTGCGCCAGGCTGAAAATTTCATTCGTAATATCATTACCAGTCTTGTTTAGGGTAGCTCTACTTTGATTATCATTTGAGTTAGACGAAACGCATAAACATCGGTTGGCTCTAGCCTATTCGCTAACATTTTTTTCAAAATATTTGCCAAACGTCTCAGGACCGCTGTAGGTCGTCAGGCTGAAAAAAAATTATTTTTGAGATCATTACTGCCATTCTTATGTAGGGCAATACTACTTTTGTTATAAATTTACTGAGCAGAAGCATCGGTTGGTGCAAGCATATTCGCGCACCTTTTTTTAAAAAGAATTTCAAAACAAATTTAACAAATTTGCAAACACTTTTGCGAGCATTTAGATTGATTTAGACTGGATACATCATTTTGTGATATGCTTCTCTTGAACTGCAGCGACGAAATTCAGGTTTCCATCGCATTCATTGACTCGCCGCAGGGCTGGCAAATTGGCACTAAACGACACTGGTAAATTGGTTTAAGTGTGGATCGTCATTTAATTTTTTCTTTGGCTAGCTTAGCACAAAGACTATGGGAGGGGGTCCCGAGCTATTACTGTATAACCGAACACGACAGGAAACAGCAGATACACGACCATCTTGGGAGTATTGGTTCTACTGAGTGGTGGATTCTAGATCTGGAGTTGCCGATTCTGCCTTTAGAAGACCTGACTGATTAAAAAGGCAAACGCCTGACCAAATGGCAAAATCCAAACCTCTTACCAAATTGCAAATTTCGTTAATTTGGTTAGAGCAAACCGGATCGCTATACTTTTTAGCGCAGCGTATCTTGGAAAGGCATCATTTTGGATTTGGCGCCAAACCGCGCTGAAGATCATCGATGTCCCCCTTGACCTGCGTCATATGCGCCATCCCAGAGAATGTTGAGCCGCTGGAGCATGTACTAGAGGCAATCTCAGGCTACCTTCGCCCCAGGACGTTGGACGGTGCCGCGCGCAAGAACCTGGTGTCGGTGATTCGCTCGAACGCTCACTTGCCGTGCTCCTTCGACGCCATCACCGATGCTGCAGGTCGCGGCTTCGGTGAAGTGATCGCCTGGGCATACGAGACCGCAGACGGTCGTCTCAGTT
The DNA here is from genome assembly GCA_024679115.1 of Phytophthora pistaciae. Lineage (NCBI taxonomy): Eukaryota > Oomycota > Peronosporomycetes > Peronosporales > Peronosporaceae > Phytophthora > Phytophthora pistaciae. The sequence goes on along the minus strand of JAIKVE010000124.1, from coordinate 2,721 downwards.
GGTCTCAGGCCCAGCTTGGCACTGTCTTGCTAGCACTGGCAAAAGCCACGACAGCCGCTTCTGCCGTCCCCAGTACGCTCGTCACGACGCTGAGCAGCAAGTGTGGCGCGGTTGCCGCCAGCCTAGCGCTGGTCGAAGTGGCCACTCGTAACCGTCTCGCCCTCACAAAGGCGATTCTCGATGGAGCTTGCGGGAAGACGCTGGACGTGTATGAAGCCTTCGAGCGCACGAACTGGCAGCGCATCGAAGGCGAGGATGACGATCCAGCAGACGAGTACTCGGACGTGTTGCTGGCTCTGGCGCAGTGCTGCCGTGGGTATGACGTGGATCGCGCGTTCGATCTCAGCGTGGAGGAGTCACTTGGCGACTGCGTGCGGGTCCTCGTACACCGAGTCTCCTGGAATCACGTTGCGGAGGCCTTCCACCTCCTTCACGACTATCATCTGGGTGACCGAGAGGACTTGCGGATGACGCTAGCGAGGCGCAGCACGGCCGACGGATACTTTAGCGAGAGCGCCTTCCATTATCTACTCAAGCGCGGACTGCACGACGAGGCTGAGGAGATCGCCCGCACTGTGGCGGAGACGCAGATCGGACTGGCGCTGACGGCGATCGTTGGGCACGCGGTGCGCGAAGAGGGCGATATCCTCGCGAGTCGGTGTACTGGCAAGACCAGCCTTCAAGCTCCGTTGATAGCGATGATCATTAGCGGCGAGCACCTCGACGTGGCGGAGACGCTGGCGACCAAGCCAATCCCGGAATTCGGCCTGGGGCGCGTCCTCGAGTCCTTGATTTCGAGCCGCCCCGGCAAGAGCGTGGCGATGGAGCGGCTCGTGGCGCAGCTGAGATCGGGGTTTTACACTTTCGATGTGCTGAAGACTGCGGTCAAGCACGACAAGGCCAAGTGGATGGTCCTGCAGATAATGGGCCAGGGCGTCGATGGGTACTACGTGCCGCAAGTGATACGGCTTCTCGCCGCGGTTGTGCGTTCTGGGCCGATGCGATCAACCGGTTAGTGCGCAGGCCTCTTGTCGACGAGGCGCAATACGCTCTCAAGGCGCTCCAGCAGACGGTCGAGTTTAAGCTGTTCGATGCTGCGAAAACCGTCATTCAAGCGTTCATGGAATGCAAGAGCAACGAGTATTCACGCGCGTCGTATTCGATCGGCATGCTTCGTGTGGCGGTCTTGCATCTGGATGAGCTCCGCGAGGAAGCGGACTTGCTGGTGAGCAACTGTTTGGCACATCACAACACCGAAGCCTTTGAGGTCGCGGCAGAAGCCGGGCTTCGTACGTCGACGCTCCGACTTGCGGAAGCGTGCCCCGATTACATGCTGGGAACGCTCTATGAAGAAGCGCTACGGCGCGGAATGGACGAGGAAGCCTCCGTGCTGGCCCAGCGGGAGTACGCCAAAGACTGGCAAACTGCCCATGGCGCCAAGGAAAAGCTGGAGACTGTTCGGGCCTCGAAGCACAAGATGCCCAAGACGGAGCTGACTCTGATCGAAGCCATTGTATCCCGCGACGAAAGCTTTGAAAGCCCCTCCAAAGCGCACGAGTTCGATGAGGAGTTCGTCCAAGCCGTCCGTCGAGACGACCGCGATGCGGCAATCGGAACCCTGTGCTTCTGTGGCGGCCCCATGTTGGTTATCGCGTTCGACGCAGCGGTGAAGAAAGGTTGGCATCTGGAGGCTCGTATCCTCGCGTTAAAATGCAAGGGCGCAGATGCGGCGGCCGCCTTCAAGACTGCAGTCGAGAATGGACTGTCGCCTATTGCCAGTTCATTGGCGGCTCGATGCTCTGGAGAGGCGCTCGTTGACTCGTTCGAACTCGCCGTCGAGCACGAATTGCAGGACGAGGCGCGAGCGATAGCCAGCAACTGCGACGCATTCAATGCGCTGGCCGTGTTCACAGAGGTCGCGAGGCGAGGACTAGCCCAGCACTATGCTATGGTGGTCGACATTTGCGTCCGCTGGTGTCCTCAGGAGGCATTCGAGGTTGCGACCCAGCATCGGATGTTCGAAGAGGCCAAGCTGCTGGGCGCGAGAGTGATCGCGGACAACATCCACGCAGAGAAAACCAAAATCGGCACAGGCCGAGTGTGGAAGGGCCTACGCGAAAAATCGCAGCGCATGAACGCGCGACGCGTGAGAACCAAGTACCAGTACAAGGGGAGACGCGCCCACCTCCCCGAGAAGGAGCTGCTGAAGCTTGATGCGATGCTTGAAGTCTGGTAAACTCGTACTCAAGCTTGCACTAAACTTATTGACCCGCTAGTCAACGTTCTCTTAATACTCTGCATGCACTACTTTACAGTTAACTCTTACTAATTTACTTGATCACACATCATGTCCAATTTGTACTGGGATAGCAGTGGCCGATAGGTCATGCTGCTAGGCAGCCCAAATCGGGTTAATTCGCACCTCGGTAACTGAAGCCGGTAACTGAGGCCGGTATCCGTGGTCCCGTGTCATTGTCTGTCTTTCTATTGGTGACCCGGTTACTGAAGCCAGTAACTGAGGCAATATCACTTTCTGTCTCCTAGTAGTCAATCGTGTTGCGCTCGAGCATGACTTCCGCATTTCGAATTCAGCCAGCTTTTGCAGATTGGTGATGCCGTACCTACCTACCTACCTACACGCTTCCTGCCTCGCGAGATAACGATCGCCGCAGTACCACCACTAAGGCCCCCTGGCAACTAGGAACGCGCAAACGTTGCTGC